>JANPWX010019843.1:357479-425853 GCA_024734555.1 Trochalopteron elliotii | reverse complement strand
ATTAATTGTATATATAATATAATTATTTCTCATGCAATCCTCCTTGCTCATGTTGATTGATTTTTATTTTAATGAACAAGTGTCTCCTCTATCAACATTCCACCACACATTCGGTCTCACCAGACCAACTGAAAAATGCAAACTAAACAATGATTTTATACCCAGGGTCAAGCCTACCTCCCTGAGCTGAGGAGGTGAAGTAGGGATGTGGAAACTGGCCCAGGACTCCTCATGCAGGTGGGTGATTACCTGTTGTCTGTGACAAGCTGACTGATCTTGCTTGGTCTCAGAAAAAGAAAAAAGAAAAAAAAAAAAAAAAGGAAAAAAGGGGAAAAAAATCTCAATTTTTTTGAAACTGTTTAGGAAAGAACTCTGGATTTCAATATAGGATCAGAGGAAACATGTAATTTTAAATCAGTAGTGTGGTTGGTCTTTTTTCTTTTCTGCATTGGCATTATTAAATTAAAAGTAGATCCTTTCACAGAGTAAGGGAGAACTACTTTTTCCTTCTATAAGCAGAATTTCTTGTGTCAAAGGCTTAAGATACTTTGTAAATACTGTGTTAATACATTTTGAATTCTGTGCAGCGTTTCTAGACAATGTCATTAGCCTGAACAGGGAATCTCAGTCAAATGTCAGGATCTTGTCTGTAAGGTATTTCCACTCTTTAAGTGTAGTGCAGAATGTCACTGTCATTCCAATTAGTGCAGCTGATTGGTATTAAATTTGTTTCATTTGACATACTGCAATATTTTGCTTCAAGCCAGACATTTTGTACACCACACAGAAACACCACATAATAACAACAGACATTAAGGCTGGTGGCAGACAGGACCTACAAGAATTGTCAAAGAAATCAACTTTCTCATTTTTGCAGCATTTCAGCTCTATTTGTTGCAGCAACACTGACAGATATTTTAGGGCAATACAGGGATAGATTTACCACCATTTACATTCATGTGCTCCTGGTTTGCTGGGCAGTAATATTAATTTACTTTGCCAGGTAGGGACACTCATTTTTAACACTTCACTCATTTGTTGTTGGACATTCTTTGCCTAAGAAATGGAGGTGATGAAATTTAAAGTAAGATTATTAACGTTGGTCCCCCTCTCCTGTGGGAGCTGGCCAAGCTGAAGCAGCTCTAAACCAAAGGCTGTGGAAAACCCTTTGTAGCTGTGCTGAGCAGTGAAGGTTCATGGGAGTTTGCATGTTAATGAGGTTGTTCCATATAAGGTTATGTTTTTGTGATTGGTCAGTTGTGTTGCACAAATGGTTTTGTTCCCAGTTGGAGTTTCTGATTGGGCCCTTGACCTCAGACCTACCCTAAATATTGTAATGTTTTCCTCAGTTCTGGGTCTTCCATTGGTTACCCCTACAGAGTTTTCCTGGGTACTGTGCACAGTTTTGGGGCACTGTCCCTATTTCCTTTTATCCTTTATTAAAGTGTTATTTTTCTGGTGCCAACCATTGTTCCCACTCTTAATTATTTCCTTGCTGCCCTCTGCCATGAAGTCAGGGGACATAAAGGTTTGTCACAGCTGCCCTCACTGTGACACTGCTCTTAAGTGGCCTCTGAATTGGCCTTGTGAGGCTTTGGAATTCCAAGGGTGGAGCAGTTCCCCTTCCCACAGGGATTATCAGTTTAGAAGCTGAATACACCCCAGAGTCACAGAGTCACAGAATATTCTGAGTTGGAAGTGTTAGGAAAATGTATCCACAGACACCAGAGGTTTGTGTCCAAAAAGGAGACAGGGGAGTCCTTTGACTTTATTCCAATAAAGGGAGAGGCCATGGGGCATTTCCCCTGGGCTCTCTCAGATTTTGGAGGATGCAGCCTCCTGCTTATCCCAATTTCCCGGCCACATTTCCCTCTCTCTGTCCCCACTGGCTGAGGTACTTGAGAGTTACAGACTTCCCAGAGTGCCTGATACCTAAAATTCCCCTTTAATACATAACCCCTCCTTCTAATTTTTAATTCTTATGGAATTTATGTGTTTCCCCCATTGTTTCTTTCATCTTTCAATATCTAATTTCATTTATCAGCAAACCTACAGTTTGTTTGTAAAGGCAGATGTCTTCTTTTCCATTCATCAATCAGTGGAATCCTTCCCATGGTGTCTTTTATCTTTCAGTGCTGGTTTTATCTACCAGCAGACCCAGAGTCTGGTTGTATAGACAAGTCTGTCATTCCTCTCTCAGAAGGGACCCATAAAGATCAAGTCCAGCTCCTGACCCTGCCTGGTCACCCCAATAATCCCAGAGAGGATTGTTCAAATGCTGGGAGGGAAACACTTGGAGAAGTCCCTGGGCAGAGAGGCATTTCCAAGGGATTTCCTTTGTTCAAGGTTGAGGGTGCAGGGAGAGAGCCTGAGCTCTGTGCAGGTGGTGTTTGGCCTCACCTTTACCTTCTCCTCTCTGCCATGCAGGATCCCCACCCGTCTGTCTGATGGTGATGTGTAGCCCTGGTTCCATGCCTGAGATGTTTTGTTTTCTGAAATTCTTTTCCCAAAGAATTTTCTGAAAACAAGGAAAACGTTTTTGTAACTGTACCTATGTTATTCATTCCTTTTCCCAGGAGGGACTTCTTCTTGATGTCCCCCTGGTCTGACCAATGTGAGTGAAGAGGTTTGCCTTTGTATCGCCAGTTGAATTGGTTTGTGTAAAATAGTATAAAAGGGAGACACATCCCAAAAATAAAGAAATCACTTTCAGCCTTCTGAATCTTGAAGTCTGGCGTTGTGGTGTAAACAACATCCAGTGGTCATGTCCTCAGCACCCAAATATGCCTTGGGTGCCCTCGGGGAAAATATTCAGGGGAGAATTTGTGGACCCAGTGGTTTGCAGAGGCATCTGCAGTCTTACAGGAGAGGTTGAAGTGTGAATGGAGACTGAGCTGCTGTGCTGGCTGCCATTACTGGCCATGCAAATTAAACAAAAGATGTGCTGGCAAGGCACTGGGGAAGGAATGGCAGGAGAGGAGGAGCCCTCCATCCACACTGCCTGTTTTTGTATAAATAGACCTTCCTCTGTCTGCCTGCCAGTCAAACATCCTCCACTAGACTCACATCAGGAGCATTTATGCATGCCTAACTTAACATTTTACCTTGCTACAGTGCACTTGTATTGAACAACAGGGCTCAGCTCATCCATCTGATGTTGGTGGGTGCAGTGATAGCAGGAGAGAACAATTGCTGAACCAAAGGAGCTCCTCACACAAGTAAACACAGCTTTTCTTCCCACATTAACCCAGCAGTGTAATTACACTGACAATGGGACAACTGTCAGATTTTTCATCTGCATGACAGATTCCTTGGGATCCCTTTCAGGCACAAGCCTGGGTACCATTTCCATCACAGGGAGCCAGCAAGCTTCAGGAATTCCTTGGTAACAGAAATTCTCTGGAGTAGAGTGATAGCAAACAGTTTGAGGAATGAGAGAAAAAGAGGGTATTACATACTGAGAATATTTATGTAGAAGTATTTGTAAAAGTAATCCCAGAAAAAAAAGCACCTTTCTATGTCTTGAATGTCACGAGGAAGTTTTCAGAGGATACATTGCAATCTCTTTAAATGATTTCTGGTATATTATTTATTACACTGGCATTTGGGGAACTATTATTTTTGTTTTCACTTCTTGTGGCTTTCAAAACATGATGGTACTACCCACATTTTCAATCAATAACATGACATTCTCAGGCATCATTTCTCTGAGATCCAGTGATGGCCAGAATTTCAACCATCATCTTGAAATATCAGCACAGGACTGCTCAGTCAAGTGAAGCATCACTTCCCTTTTCTCAAATGTGCAAACCAAACCACATAAAATAGACTGGTCTTTTAGGAGACTTGGCTCAAATCAAGACCCAGAAAAAGTTCTCATAGTGCAAAATTAGTTTTAATCAATTCCTGAAAAGAGCAGAAAAAGATCTTAAAAGCTGCAGAGCTTTTCTCTCCCCATGAAAATAATATCCAACAATTGCCCCCATATTTATCTGGGACTGACTGTTGCTAACAACCAAAATTAACTAGAAAATTGATAGGGGAGATGGAATATTCTCAGTCTGGAAGGACAGGACAGCCCTGAGAAGATTTCTAGGCACTTTTAAGTGCACACAAAAGGCTTTTCCATGCAGACCTTGAAGCCTGGCATGTGTGAGCCTGGTCTGAGGCTGAATCTGTGCAGCAGAGGCACCAGCACCACACACTGCAGGAGCAGCCAAGGGCTGGGCTCCCTGTGTTCCTGGAGCTTTGCAGAGTTTTTTGTTTGCACTCCATTTCACCAGGGTGAGGTTGGTCAGAGGGCAGGAGCTGGGGAGCACTGGGGGATATTTGCACAGTGCACTGTAGCTGCTGCTACCAGGGAAATATAAAATTGTTTAATGGTGCCAGGAGACTCCAGTGAAAGTGAGAAATCCAAGGCAGACAAGTAATCATCCCTCTGGGAGAGACAAGAGTTCCCTGCCCAGTGGAACCCAGGAAAATGAGGGTTATGTCTCCTGTTGGTCCCTCCAATCATGAGGGGTATGAACTGGAAGAACCAGCAGGAGCTCAGGGAGATTAAAGCAAACAAAACCCTCCTTCATGTAGCTGTTGCACAGCTTTTAATGGAAGTGATATGTGGATGGAGCAGAGCTGCACCAGGAGCTGCTGTAATAGGGGTAATATATCCTGTAGATAAACATAACAAAACGTCCTACAGAAAGCATGCAGGGTCCTCCGGGATTTTATGCTATAGCTTTATGGACTTTTCAAATGAATATGTATTAAATCTAGCATATTAAATGTATGTCTAATTACTTGTATTTTTAGTGGCTGTTGACAGAATTTATCCCAGCAGCTCTATTTACTCATGTATGAGAGAAGAGACTCTATTATCTACTGCTTGCAAAGTCTACATCTGTTTTTGTTCCATTCTGCTGCCATGTAGCTTTAGCACTGCGAGCAGGAGTTACTTCATTCTGTCAGAACACATAATCATCCCAGGTTAATTCAGAACTTCCCTTCTTTCTCCCAGCATTACCCTTTTACATCCATTGCTTCCTTTGTTTTGGGTCACTGGGCCAGGCTTTCTGTCTTGTTATCAGAGTTTTACAGTCTGAAACCCCTCCAGTTCTTAACAGATGTTGTTGCAGGCAGGAGATATTTAACCACTGGTGCTGCACAGGTAAACAGAGACGTCGTGGCAGAAGGTGAAGAATTGTATTCCCAAACAGAAATGACACAGTGAGATGTTTTGCTAAGGCTCATCTTACACTTATCTGGGGTTTAGAAAATCTACAGTGTCCCTTGCCATTGTTTGCCTTCAGTTGTCCCTGGGATTTCAGTCCCACTCAGCCTTTAAAGGCTCTAAGCAGATCACCAAATAACTAATATTGCTCTAAATACTGCACTGGGCAGAACTGTGTATCAGGCTCTCCTGTTCATCAGTCTGAACAGAATTATGGTGACAATAAAGTCCTGACCTTTTGGTCTAATAAAGACTTTATCCAACTGGGATATCACCCACATTAGTCAACGGAAAATGAGGAAGAGGCAGGTGTATATTAAAGCTTAAATTCCTTGCGAGTTTAGGAGCCTAATCCTGGTTTGAGGTTTTATATCTTAGATCAGAATCTTGGAGCTGAACTGCTGTGTCATATGTCTCAATAATCATCACTATTTTCTCTTAATACACATCTCAGGAAAGATGTAGTTCTGCTTCCTGCTATCTCCTTTCATATAACTTGTGGCCCTATCATTTTCTCAGGCTGGGAAAATAATCTTCCCAGAAGCAGGAGGTAGCATTATCCTGGCTCTGTGTTAACATTCCTCAGAGTACTTCAGGCTCATGCTCATGTTTCCCACTCCATGGAATATATTTATTCAACACCTTCTTTTTTTTTTTTTTTTCCCTTGCTGCAAATTGTACAGACAATCCTTTCAACTGCTGAACTGCTGTATTACAAGAGGCCCCAACCAACTGCTTTTACTCTGGCAAGCTGCTGTGCTTGCTGAGTTTCCTGCAGAGCATGATAATGCATGTAAAGCATGGCCAGGAAAAGCCCACTGGGAAGTGCTGCATCCCAGGGACACGCAGCAGAATGGGTTTGGATGTGATGCCTGTGCTGAGCCTCTCAGCCCAGAAAGAGGCAGCCTTGAGTGGGAGTTCCTTGAGAGGATGGGGAAACGTAGAATTTTACACTCTGCAGACACCCCAGTGATCACCCATGGTTTTGAGGGTAGGTAAAATAAAAGTTTGAATTTTAAGTGTACCAACTACGACTGATTTAGTTTCTGCTGGTTGTATTGGTACAGCCAGAGAAAACAAAGCTGATGCCACTGTGGCAATGCTGTGTCTGCTCTATAAATAATCTGGAAGTGATCAAGGCCAGGTTGGATGGGGATTTAAGCAGGCTGGAGTAGTGGAAGGTGGCTATGTCCACGAAAGGGGGGTTGGATTAGAGGATCTTTAGGGTCCCTACCAACTCCACCCTTTCCTGACTCCAGGAATTTCGAACTCTTGTGCAACTACTTTGCCACCTTTCACATTTGTCATCTATGGGGAAAAGTGTGAAATTTAACTACATTTCTCGAAGCTGAGCTTGGTCTCCTCTTTCACTGATTTTGGTCACAGAATCTCTAGAAAAAGGATGGAGGAAAAAGAAGAAAGGATTTACTGTTTGTCCTGTGTGCTCTGAGTAGAGGAGAGCAGCCACAGCAAAGCCCTGCTTTGCTCACTGTCCCTTTTCTAGTTCTGTGTCTATTGTTCCATTAAATCTTTAATGCAAAAGCTTCATATGCTTATCTGCTTGATTAAGTATACACTATCTTCTTTCATCTTCATCATTAAACTGACAGTAATTACACCAAAGTGAATGCATGACCTCTAAGTGTTTGCCCCAGTAAGTTACCGGAGAAGGACTGGTTATACTTTAATCCACTTCCATCAAAGTTACAAAAGATTTAGTTCCCCCAGTACAGAGACAGAGATTCACATCAGTAAAAGGTGCAGATAATTGCCATTTATTACCTGCAATACAAATCAGGGCTGAATCCTCTGTCTGTGCTGACATGAAAAATAACCACTACTCACTGGAGCGAAAGGTGGTGACCCACCAGCTAATGAAGCATCCAAACGTAGCCAGCAAAAAGGATTGACTTTCAAAGTCAGTGAAATGGACAAGAAAAACATTAAGTGGTAAATATTTCATATTTTTCTGACAATTAATGCTAATTAGTTTTCTTGGGTTTTTTATTTGCTCTTGTTAATTCAGTCCTGCAGAATAGGCTCAGCTAAACCCAAACATTTTTGTGGGAAACTGTTTCACATTGAGAAAGCTTAAAAATATAGGCAACTCCCTCATATTATTCAAATAGAGAGCTCTTCTACTCTCGTGCCTCTGTCAGATTACAAGTCTCAGATAGACCTGCCTGTCTCCTGGATGGAGTCAGACAGCTCTGCTCCTGTGGAATCAGCCCCTAGACTTGACAGGCTGTGGTATTACTGCAGGAAAACCCAGCTCTGCTTTGTTTGTCTGGGAGGGAATGGAGTCAGACCCTGTTTGTTTTTAGCACAACAAACAGGAATAAATGTCACTCCAACCACTTCTGAGGTAAATGGCTACATCTGTATTTAACATTTTGACCTACCTGTAATTGGCTCTAATCAATCACTAATTACTTTCAATTTAAACATACACGAGAACTAGTAAAGTGCTGTTCTTTCAAATATTTCTCTGATAGAGCAGTTTTTATTGGAATTATTCCACAAGAAGCTATAGTGGCACAGGTCAGTGCCAGTGAAAAGCTACTTTTCAAGAAAACGAAATAATTAAAGTGTATTGGCTTTATCTGGACACTGTTTCTATGAGCTGATACAAAAGTTTTGTTTGCTACATGACAATTTACTACTTTAGTTCCTAACTTGCATCAGTTGGCACATAATGAGATCAAGTGAGAGCTCAGCCTTAAGCTGTCTGTCTGTCAGCATATTATCTGTTCTGCCATGGAATAGGAGCTAGCAGAGCAGCTTGGATAAATCAGCTTTTGCAGTTGTCATTTCCTGCTATGTGGGGACTTTATGGTAGGAATACATTGTCTAGATTAGGCATGGATTGATAGCTGTGCTCTCCAGGAATGATGAAGCAATATCAGAGATGATCATTATCCACAGAGGCAGCTTCTTCCAGCCAGCCACTGCTTCACCTTCCATGGGAATAACTTTTCTCCATCTCCTTCCACAGAGCTGAGCTCATGTGTGAAGCAGTGAAAAATTCCATCTGTGAAAACCCAGCTGTGCAGCTGCTGGAGCAGAATCCTTGAAAGCTCTGCAGTGGCTGGACACAGCTCCTCACCAGCTTTAAGGGAACAAGGAGGCAACATCAGATTTCATTCAGCAGGAAGTAGAAGGAAAGGGTATGAGAAAAAAAGAAGAGAATACAATTCAGTCTCCACAAAGGAGAGCGAACGTCTCTCAGAGCTGGAGCAAAGGTTGGAACTGGAATGTAAAATATTGTACAAATCCCAGCCCCAGTTTCAATCCCAGTGCATATCAGAGCAAATCAAGGCTGCTGTGATTTAAATGGTGGCAGTCCCGCACAGTGGAGTGTGGAGACCTCTCATTTTCAGTGGTTGATTGTGGCAGGAGCACTGCCTGGCTCGGGAGCCACCAGGTAACACTGGGCAGGAATTGTGCCAGCCATGGTGTGTGGGCTCTCTTCTGAATTTCCATACCTTTTCTATTACAACACTTCAGTCCTTGTAGAAAAGACACAGAAAAAAAAAAAAAAAAACCTTTTAAAATACATTTCTCTTAACTTTAAAGGTATTTCACACTGTCAGCTTCTGGTGTGTCTTGATCCCTCAGACCAGATCTTGTAATGTCTCCCTTTCCAGCTGTCCTGGCTTTGAACCTGTCTGTCTGAAGAGCCAGAGTTTAACAAACTCTGTTCTTTTGACCTCCTAATGAAGGCAACAAAGACCACTGAGAAGCTTGGCTGCAGTGGAACCTGCTGATGGTGAGGATGTATTTGATCAGTAATGCTATGTATATTTTATTATACCAATAATTACACAGAAGTCTGAACCCACCTCTCCAAATTCTGTTTTCACACCTCTGGGACCCAGAAATGTTGGATGGACACAGTCCCTGTTCTTTAGAGCACTGGCTCAGGTAAAAACGATTCTTACACACAGAGCAGTGACTCCAAGAAAAATCTGATTTCATAGCTGTCCATAAGTATCCTTTGATTTGAAAATGCTGGTTTTCCATATGAGATAACTGAAGCATGAATATTTCCCCCGTGATAAAAGATGAATCAGCTTTCCCCAGGAGCATCTCCCAGACCCTTTGCAGTCTGTCAATCCAGGGCTCTGCTAAGCTGAGCCTGTCCCTCCTGCCAAAGTGTGATCTGGTTCTGAGATGTGGCATGTGGGCACTGAGATTAAACCTTCTAACTTATCACTTATGAATTAAGCTGGGATTGAACATCAGAGGCATCAAAGTGTTTTTTTCCCGTATCACAAACTGAAGAGATTCTTATAGTATTCTGACAAGGCAGAAATATAAGAATCAAATCTAGCAAAAATTGTAAAGAGGTAATGCAAGAAATGAAATCAAATGCTGTAGAAGCTGAAGCTTGAAGTGCAGGGATTTGATAGGAGTCTCTTTTGTACTCGTGTAAGAATGAAATAAATACTATCTGGCAGCATGTGTGGCAATGTGCTGAGAAAAATAGAGAAGGTGCTCTCTAACTCGGGATGATAAGATTCCTGACCCCATTTCTTCAAATGCTTGTTATTCACAGGCCGGGAGCTATTGTTATTTTTTGTAACGCAGATGTGAATCAGGTAAAAGTCTTACTTCAATTCATTACTACATTTTCAGAGCCCATCTGGGAGCACGTTGGAAAGCTGAACTCCCACCTGAAGGCCCCAATATTGCAGGTTCTCCCCCAGGAGTCAGGATTTAAACTCAGCCAAACGCTGTTGGCTTTAACACCAAGTAAATGGAAAGACTTCTGACCCCAGTAACCACCTTCATGCTGCTGTTGGATTGATGTGGTCCTCACAGAATTCTTTCTGGCATCTCTACAGAAGCAGAACCTGCCCTATACATTGCAGTTTGAAGTAGGATTTTTTTGTTTGTTTACCTAATTTCCACCAAGCCTTTGAAAGGAAGGAAACATATGGATGCTATATATAGGAATTATTTCTCTCCAAATTAAGTGCAGCTACCTGTGGACTCAACAAAGCAGCTGTTTAAAGATCACACTAATTTTTGAACAAGGCAAACAAAACATGATTTCAGGATCTTTCTGCGAGTCAGCAGCATCTGTGTTTAATGCAGCAATCAGGCAGTGCTCTGCTTTTGCGAAAGTACAGGATTCAGTTTAAACCTTTGGGATTCCAAACTAATCAAATTAAAGATCAAGCCAGGGACTGATGCTTTAAAGATGGATGCTGATGTAATTTTTTTTTTAATAGAATGCCATTAGAGTTGGGAGGAAGCAGTGAGGCACGGTCCCTTGTCATGGTCCTTTTTTTGCAAACCTGCATAAGTGACATTGAAGCAGTGTTCATCGTTGCTGGGTAGACTCTTTCAGCAGTTTGGGGGGATTTGTCAAACTCTTGCATTCACCTGTCTGGCAGTCAGTAAGCTTGGATGCTCTGGAGGATGAACTTCACCAATGGCCACTTTTGCAATTGACATATTCAGCACTAAATAAGTGCCAGCACACAGCAAAAATGGATATGGTTTATATAGGAATGGCAGACATGGCATGTGCATGCTAATTATTTTAATTTTCATGCACTTGTGCTGCATTTTTCCATTCTCACCCTACTGAAGATGGTCACAATGCCATTGTGGTGTAGGTGAGAAAATGGACAAATACAAAGATGAGTTAAAAATATTCTTCAGTTGCAGAATCACATTTATCAGTTCAGTAGTTGCTTTCACATTAAATGTTCCTTTTATTTGCTTGCTGTTAAACAACATTTAAATATTGTGAAAGATTATGAGTTGGGAAAAGCAGCACATTCTTTACACCCCTTATGCTGGTAATGCTAGAGCATTACTGCAAATAAATCAAAGAATTCACTTTGCTGGTATTTGGTTTAAGGCTTTTTCTTTCAAGTACAAGGAACATCTTAAGCGAGCTGCTTGCCACCCACGGAAGAGTTTGTAATATGTAAAGGTTACATTGAAAATAAATAAAACCTCAAATGCAAACTCATTCAGGCAGTGATTTTTCTCCTCAGAGCATCCCAGCCTCTCACTGTGCATTCCAATACACAGCCCAAAAATGTGTTTATTTCCCAGCCTGGTGCTGGGGATCATTTCAAGCCCATTAGGTCCAACCTGGAGAGGCATCATTCAGAACCCTTGAAACTCCCAAGAAAAAAAATTACTATTTTGATCACACTAAGACTTTTGCCTCTCCCCCTTCCCATCTGTTTTTAAATGTCTGGATGCTCAAATATCCCTGTGGGAAGGTGCTGAAGGAGCTGCTCATCATTGCGTGGTGACGCAGAGGGACAAATGTCTGGGGAATTCTGGCTCTGGTACCTCCAGATTCCAGGGCAGAAACATTTCTGAAAGGTTTTGGATCCCTTATTCTTTGCTGGTTCCCAAGCACAGCTCCAGCTTCTGAAGAGTTTACTTCCAGAATGCAGTTTTAATGAACAGAGTTTAGCACGAGCTTTATATTTAGGTTTCCTTGTAATAAATGAGATCTGTGGAAACAGAATGTCATTTTTAATGGGCAGGAAGATATGTCCATGTTTTCTGGTAAGATTCCCAAAGTCTGAAATGGGTTTGTGTTGCTAGAAAATGCCATTTGAATTTTACCTTTTGTCTTAAAGATTACAAAGAGGAAACATTCTTTTGAGCATTCATCAGCTGATACGGTTTAGGGCTGGGTTTTTTTTCCTTTTCATTCATAACAGTGAAGCAGAATGTTTGGACGCCATTCCTAAAACTGAGATAATATTAAAGAGTAACTATAGAAATGCCATCCGAAGAGGGGAACCTCAGGATGGAGATATTTTTTAATTATGTAGGTTAAGTAGGATTCCGTATTCAAATCAAATACGATAGAATTCACAATTTTATATACGTATATCACAGTTGTGACCACAAATACATAGACACAACTGTCAATCTTTTGCACAGAACTGTTCAAAAGTTTTTCTAAAAAGCCAAGTCCTTTACAGCAAAAGCAATTCCCTCAAAACAGGAATCCTCATTTTTTAACCTAACCAAATCAAGCTAAAGCAAATATAGATATTTATATTTTTATTTGAATGTTGATAAAGTTTAAATATTTGCTTTTTCAGAAGATATTTTGCTTCATCCAGCTTTCTGTGTGCTTTTATTTTGTTTTGTGATCTATTTGAATATTATTGAATTATCTCTTGAATATTAATACAGAAAACTTTTAATAGCTCCACATTATTAGGATTTTGAGATTTCTCTCAGATTTCCATCCATTTTTTTCAAAATGTAAAACTGATGTTGAATTCCATTCTGACCCAAAGTAAATATTAACTGGAATTTTTCCATTTTGCCAATAAACTCAATCAATATGTGATATAACCTTGTTAACACACTCAGAATTTAATTTTGTATACACAACAAACACTACCTTGAGCAATGGTATTGAGGAGGTTTTTTTGTGCAAGTACTTTAAGATTTTGGTTTCCTGGAGGTTGCTCACACGTAAATTCAAGTCGCAAATTTCTAATAATCACTGAACAAAACTGTAAAATCACCTAGATATGACCTCAGCTGATTGCCACAATCTGATTCAGTAAACACCGAATGTAAACTCTAAAATTTCTTTATGTTCTGACATGTTGTAAATACAAACTCATCCCAGCTTGTGATGGCAAGGCTCAGTTTGCTCACAGAACGCATTTTTGTGTTCTGATAACAAACCACTGCTCACTGGAAGGTATTGGAATATTACAGAGAAGCATGAATTTGAACAGAAGACAATTTCTATGCTGCTAAATGTGAAATCATAATGTTTTTGCTACATAAACCAAGATTATTTCACAGCACAGAAAAAAATCAAGCAAAAACCATGATATTCTGAGTCACTGAAGTGAAGCAATCTTTAAGAAATCCTATGATGTTAATTTTAAAAACCTGTGTGGAACTCATTTTTATACATAGGGTATAAATGGCAGCTGTTCTTTCTCAGAATGAAATTTTCTTTTCTTTCAGTCCCAGGGTTGTGGGGATGTTTTAAAGCCAGTTCTGCAGAACACCAAGATGGAAAGGAAAGGGGAAAGGGAAAGGGAGAGGGGAAAGGGGAAAGGGGAAAGGGAAAGGGGAAAGGGAAAGGGGAAAGGGAAAGGGGAAAGGGAAAGGGAAAGGGGAAAGGGAAAGGGGAAAGGGAAAGGGGAGGGAAAGGGAACAGGGGAAGGGGAAAGGGGAAAGGGAAAAGGGAAAGGGGGAAAGGGGGAAAAGGAGAAAGGGAAAGGGGAAAGGGAAAGGGGAAAGAGAAAAGGGAAAGGAAAGGAGAGCTTTGCTCAGAAAGTTCTGCCCAAGATGCTTCATCCAGTCTTGGAGATGTCCAAGACACATCACCCAACCTTTCATTCAGAGCAAACAAAACCTGCAGACCTGCAGAGGGACAAGGGATTGGCAGCTGGAAAAGCTGCCTGGAGGTCAACAACAGGGAGTCATAATTAGTGCCACCTCATCCCACTGCTGGGACCTGTGCAGGAAGTCTTGGCAGGAGGAAGTTTCCTTTCCTTGGCGTGGTTTCTCCCCTTGAGTGAGCGGAGTCTGAAGGCACAAAAGTGCTTTGAGAAGGGAGCATCACATCTCCTCAGAGGAATCTGTGTGGGGAATAACCACCAGAGAGCTCACAGTGCCAGTTCTGTGGGAAAAGGAGAGAAAAAACAGCTTTGAAAAACAGAGAAATAACAGCATTGGGAAAGAGAGAAAAAACGGCGTTGAAAACATTCCTCCTGTTGAAAGCATTGAGTTTGAGTACCTGGGGTTTTCAGCTCTCTTAAATTACACCCTGTGAAAAACACACAAGAGGAGCTGGTTCAAAGCAGATTTTCTCCATCAGGTGGAAGATTTAACTCCTTAGCTGGGCAGTGCAGAGCATGGCTGTCCCATTCCACATAAATCAGGATCAGGGATATCAGCAATGGGTGGGACACCTGACCCAGGCTCCTGCCAGAATAAAGCTCCTTTCCTCAAAAGGGAAAAGTTTCACTCCTGGGAATCAGGAATTCTTTCAGGGTAAATAAATGTGATGAGACAAGCAGTGAGATTCTTTTTCATTTGCAGAGAAGTAGCAGTGAGATTCCTGTATTTTTTCAGAAAAATAGTGACTTGTAGAAATAGTCTGCACTCCCTGTGCCCCATTTCTGGTCTGCCTTTAAAACTGTGGATCCCAAGAACACAGACTGAGGTCAGCAGAGCAGAGAAAGTGGCTGCCTGTAGCAGAATTTGTCCTAGAACACAAGATTTCCATTCTCATCTCCTGTGGTGGAGAGGAAGGCAGACATTTACTCAAGTCTATGACTTTAGATGTGGGGGTTTTAGGCCTTATTAATAATTTTGGTGTTTTACAAATGTTTGGAATTAAATGAGATTACAGGAAAAAAAATCCATTCTAATTCAATCAAATTAAATGTAATTAGATTTTGTATTAATTTTTTCAGTGTCAAATTTATTACCTTTAGGAGGATTTGTAATATAATATAAACTGTAGCTCGTAATAAGGGGTTGGAGTAACAGTGAAATGAGTTTTTATTTTATTAGACTTTACAATTATGAGAGTGATTAATTTCTTCTTTAAAAAGATTTGTTCTCTTACTTGACAAGTCAGTGTTTATGAACAAAACTTTTAAATTTAGTTACCATCACACCACTCTGAAAATCAATAAATGCAGATTTTTATTATGAACAGTATTCATGCTATTTTTAGCCTTATGACACAGAAAAAAAAGAGAAAATTGAGATTGGCTTGCTCCTTTCTGCTTCACTAGATGAAGCAGAAATTCTGTCTGTTCCCAAGTGCATTAACCAGCACACAAATTCCATTTATTAGGAAAAAACCTTCCTTTAGTAGTCAGATTTTTAGGATGCAGGCAAAAAGGCAGAAACAGATGCAGTGGCTGCATTTGCTGCATTTGTGCTGTTGATGCGACAAAGTTCAGCTTCTGTGCTGGAGGTGCTGCTCAGCTGAAATGCAGGGATTGTTCAAGCCATGATCCCAAAGATCCAGTGCAGTTCAAACATATTCAGGCCATTTCAAGTCATAACAGCAGCTGCTGTGGTGTTGTTCTCAGCCTGCCCTAATAAATGTGACTTTGCTGTGCTGGAGGTGAGCTGGGGATTGTGTCAGACCTCTCCTGCCTTGATGAATAGTGCTTGTTCCTTCTTCTTCTTAACCACGTGGGTTCTGTTCTCTTATTACTGAGCAGTCCTTGTTTTCTATCCTCACACCTTACCCGTGCTGTCCCCTACCATTTTTGGGGACTGTGGAAGGCCTTTCAGGATGTTCCAGACCCTTCAGTGAATCAGAGCCTCTGCCTTTCACTTCTGCTGCTGCTTTCCCTGCACAACCTGACCCTTGCCATAACTCCAGAATTCCATTTCCCAGATTTTAGGGAGGCGCTGACCACTGCTTGTTGAACCCAGGTTATCAGAAAGGATGGATTTACAGTGAGGACTTTGGCTTATTCCTAGGACAGGAACGAATATTTCTTACCAGTTTTCCCTTGTAGATTCCTTAACTCACCATAAAATACTCTCAAGATTGGATTCATCAGCTCTTGCCAGGCCACAAATTACTGCAGATGAATAATGGATGTTCCCCACTCCCAGGTTTGCCTCTCTTGCCTCAGCCTGGCCCTGCTTCCCAGTGGCTGCTGAGCCTCTTCAGCTGCTGATGAAAAGCAAACAGCCACCAAGGTGCTGTGAGTGGCACAAATTCATCATCCATTCCTCCAGTCCAGGGATGCCTTGCATTTTTGAAACTATTTTCATTCCTTTTGGAGCCTGGAGACTGCTGAAGTAATAATAGCTTACCCTAGGAGCAGATTTCTTAGTAAACACTATACCTCTGTGAAAAAATAGCTATTATTGTGTTCGAAAGGAAGCCAAGGAGACAGATTTATTGGATTTGCTTTTTTTTGGTTGAGTTTTTTTTAAATTGATTGGTTGGACACGTTTTGTGTTTGTTTTGTTTTGTTTTGTTAATTCCAAATACTTGTTTCTTTGTTAAAATAAATTGAATTTGGGGGGGCATTTTAATCCACCCATTCCAGCAGAAATGAGCGTGATTTACTTTTTCTGGGTAACTGTCGTTGCCATTTGAGATGTCTTTTTGTTAACTAGATGCCTCATAACACAGCTTGCATCTCTGTATCTCACAAGCCAAAATTACAGTCTACTGAGCAGAACTCTCACCTTGCTCTAAAAGTCACAGATCTTGGGAAGGAGGAAACTCAAAGCTTATTTTGGAACTCCTGTCTGTATCCTCCCCTGTAGCTGAAAGAACTCACTGTCAGTAGCAACTGGAGATCTAAGAAAAGCTTTTCTATTTTGATACCTCCACAGCTGAACACAGATCTGGGAATTTTATGCTTTGGGGATACTTATGCTACATGTAAAAATAGGTGAAACTGAATCAATATTATGAAAAAAAAAGATATTTTGTCTATAAATGTTAGTGGAAGAGTTTAAATATTTGGTTTCACACTGCTCAAGCTAGTCCATTCAGTCTCAAAAACCAACGCAGAAGTGACTGATGGCACATAAAGTAATCAATGCATTTTAGGCATCCATAATCATGTTCCTCTTTTCACCTAATTAATTGGGCAACCCCAACTTTATTCCATAAACTTCAATATTGACCTGTAAAGGGAGGGGCACCAGTCCTGCAGTGACATTGATGCAACAAATAACAAGTGGTATCACTAACAAGTGACAGCTGATTGCTGCTCAGCTCATGGTGCTCTGTATGTTCAACCCTCCAGGATACAAATCCAACAGCAGCTCATCAATAGCCCCAGTTGATAAGGCTTCATACAGACTCCAGTTAAAAATCAGCAAGGATTTGTCAGCAATTAAGTGCCAGCTGTCCTCTGGATTTACTGATGAAGAGAGTCTTTGGTGCTGATACCAAAAGTGCTATGTGGATCAAATCTCTTCGTTTGCTAAATTGGGTGATAAGGCCAAAAAATACTTGGAATGATATTTTTCTTGATAAGAAATGCAAGTTATTTCTCTCTGTTCTTCTTGCAATAAGGTGTTCACAGCCAGGCTGCTGAGGAGCCAACGTGATCTCCTGGATGTCTGTGGGTGTCTGAATGAGCAGATAAAAAGTCCTGCCAGTTATGTAGGTCTTAATTATAAGATGTCTTTCTCACCTCTGGTCAGCTGGGAGAATTCTTATATTAAGTCTAATTGCTACAAATATTCCACACCAAAGCCCCATAATCTCGTTAAGTCAATAAAACCTCTTTCTGTATGAGCCAACTCCAAGTGATCTTCACAGATCTATTCATAGTTACAATAAAGAAGCAGAGAAGGTATTGTAAAACTATAGATAAAAATGGATTAAATGTATAGAGAAAATAATTTCTCTTGCTTGCAGTTTGATTATTTTTTGAAAACCTAGAAAAATATTTCAGGTGGCCTAAATGTTGAGAAATCTGGAGAATCTTGGATTCTTTTGAAGAATCTTCAGTCGTTTTGAATTTGAAGCCAAAGTGTACTTTCTTCCTATTGGTCACTGTTATTTTAGGGGAATGTTGGAGACCTATTACAGCTGGAGTTGTGAGTTATTGCAAGGTTAGAGCAACATGCATATTTTGGATATTTAATGGAGAACCAAAAAAGATGAATTAAATTACAGGGCTTCTGGTGAGTTCTTGTCTATCAACCCAGAAAATAATTTCAACCTGTCAGGGAAAAATGAAAAGTGGAGTCCTACTCAACAAGGTGCAAAATTGTTGCTTAATGTAATAGTAAATAAGCTTATTTTGCACTGTTATTCAGGATGACTGATTTACGCTGCCATTTAGGATGATTGGTTTCACTGCAAATGAAATATTTTTCAATTTCAGAAAAAAACCCAATCCAAGTATATTTTAGGTCCTTTGTGCAGGTGAAATATCTGGGTGAATCCATGGGTGCAGTGCTCCTCAGTCATAACTTCCCACTGTGCCCCAGCCTGGGAAATGGAACTGAACCAGAGAGATTTCCACTGAACCTGTTCCTGGGGGAGGAATTTTCTAACAGAAAACACAAGATTTCACAGGATCAGTTATAGATTTCTGGGGTTGTTTCCAGGGGAGGTGATGCTGTTTTACACTACAACACAGACTTCGACTTCAGAAGGCTGAAAATGACTCTTATTTCTGGAATGTGTCTCTTTTATATACTATTTTACACAGACCAATTTGATTGGTGACGAAAAGACAAGCTTCTTTACTTACATTGGTCAGACCAGAGAGACATCAAGAAGAAATCCCTCCTAGGGAAAGGAATGAAAAACAAATTTGCAGCTACAAAAACATGTCTCTTGTTTACAGAAAATTCCCTGGGAAAAGAATTTTAGAAAACAAAAAACATCTCAGGTACGAACCAGGGCTACAGGGAGGAATTTTTTAACTGAAAAAGCAGATTACACAGAAACAGGAGGATTTTGGTTTCGTTGGGAATGCATGATTGCTGATATCTGCAGGAGAACTCGAGGAGCTCATTCCCTGAGGGCTTTCATTTTCTTTGCACCAAGACAGAAAACTCTGGGAGACTGGGAAGGGCAGCACAGTCCTCACCTGCCAGGTGGACCAGAGGATTGTCCACTTAGCTGACCAACCATATTCAAACAGGCTATTGCACACCACTGGGAATTCCACCAATTCCAGAGGTTTAGCTGGATGGAAATGCAGCCACCCAGCAGCCTGGTCTCTCCCTGTTTATATTCCTGCTGTTTGCTGGGCCAGGATTTTGGCACCTGACTGCTTCTGCAGCAGAGCTGGCCTTGATGCAGTGGGAGAAGCAGAACGTGGATTGGCAACTTTCAGTTACAGCCCAAGCACAGGCATTTCTCCTTTCCCCACCCACACAATCCCTGTCACCTGCTGCCTGCAGTCTGCCCCTGACTGCTCTTTCTCCCCAGCACAGGAACACTTTGGGGGTTAGCAGGCTGCAGGGTGAACTATCACAGCTGTCAGGATCCCCAAACTCATATTGATAATTTGTGCCCTACTAATCAAATTCACTTGTTTCAAACTCATGTGCCCTAAACCCTGCTATCTA
Source organism: Trochalopteron elliotii (assembly GCA_024734555.1). Taxonomy (NCBI): domain Eukaryota; kingdom Metazoa; phylum Chordata; class Aves; order Passeriformes; family Leiothrichidae; genus Trochalopteron; species Trochalopteron elliotii. The sequence goes on along the minus strand of JANPWX010019843.1, from coordinate 406,571 downwards.
AACAGAGCTGCCTATCTTGTCCCTCATGTCATTGTCCAGAGAGTTGGATGTTGGTCTTGTTATGTGTTAATTTTGTTTGAGAATACTCAGGTATGTCTCTAAGAAAGAGTAGAGCTTAGACGTTTTGACTTCTTACAGAAGTTTTCATTTCATGTCTCATCTCCAACTTTACAGTGCCTTCCCATTATCAGTACAAAACTTCAAAAAACAAGAAGTGTGGAAGCACCTGGGCTGGAATTCCCCAGGAATTTTGAATGTGCTGAGTGATTTAGATCACTGACTCCCCCAGTCTCTGAGGAATGTCTCTTGAGCAATTACACCGCCCTAATCCCTGCAGCTAAGAATTGTCTTTGTTTCTTTCATGTTTTCTTCTAATACCACTGCAAAATACAAGCAGGCAGTGAGGAGACATACTGCTGCAGCCTCTGCCTCCTCCTGAAGGGGATTTTTCCCCTGATCAAATGAAGAGTTCTAATAGTTGTGGTGTGTGGTGCTCTCCCTTTACCCTGTGTGACCTGCAGCACAGCCCTGCTCACCCAGGGCACTCGGGGTTGTGGGAAGGATAAAAGGATGTGCCAAACAGAGCCTTGGACAGCTGTGCAAGGGAAAATACAGGAAGGAATTCCTTTTTGCAGAGGTTCTTGAAATCCTGCCGAAGATTTATTGCACCTCTGTATAAAGCAGGGCTTCCCTGCTGGTATCCTCTGCTGAGGAGTCACGACCTCGTTTCCCTGCCGTGCATCTCCAGAGACACTTGACGGAGTTTTACCTTTGGATGTGGTGCTAAGGAGCAGGCTAATTTTAGGAATAAAGAACTACATGAGACCACATTTTTGCTAATGAAGGGTTTACTTGGGTGTGCTAAGGAAAGCTTAACTAATTGGTCCTCTGTCAAAAAGTTTTCATTTGAATCTACTCTCTTTTTCTTAGTAGTTTTAACACCAACATTTCTTGTAAGTAGAACTGAAGGATTTTACTTTCCCTGCCAGGAGGAAAGGCATGTGCTGCCACTTCAGGTGACAACCTGGGGCACCTCTGAGGCTGACAGAGCTCTGACCTTTTCTCCTTCCCTCAGCCTTTGGTTTTGCCTGCTAACTCAATTAAGCACCTTTCTAATTCGAGTGCCCACGATGGAGGAGAAGTTTTTGCAGCGCTTGATGTGGGTATATAACACCACAAGTGTTTCCAACCTTCATGCCAGAACTGAAGTTCCTCATTTGTTGTTTCCCAGACTCTCCAGTCAAGTGTGATGAACTCAGACACAGCCCAGAGGACAGACTTGTAAGAGAGACATGAGGAACTAGAGCTGAATTAGTTTCTGTCTTCTCTTAATGGCAGTTGAAATCCACCCAGACAGAAACAGAATCAATCTCCAGAGCCCTGGGACTCAGAAATGTTTGAGTGTTTGTTGTAAGTGGCCAATATCTGGGGGGAAAAAAAGGAAAAAAAAATAAAAACAAGAAACAAGCAAACAAACAAACAAAACCCCCAAACAACAACAAAAAATCAAAAACAAAACAAACAAACAAAAAACCCAAAACAAAAACAAAACAAAAAAACCCCACCAAAACGAAACAACAACAACAAAAAAAACCCACAAAAATACTCCACCAAAACCCTGAAAGATTTTTCTCAAACTTATACCCTTTTTTTTCAATCTGTATTTAACAGATGTTTAACAGATTAGCTTTATACAGAACTTGAGCAGATAACAGTCACATTTGACCACTTTTGATGCAATTTCTCTAGGAAAGAAGCTGTGCAATCCTGGCTCTCTGTACTCACCTCAAGTCTACCTGGGAGTTGAACTCATTGTCATGACTAACTGAAGGTGGGCAAGGGAGTTGTTCTTGAGAGCCACAAGACTTTATTTTAAGAATTCATTTTACCCAATTTACTAACTGGGGACATGAAGTACAACAAAGCTACAATGCCATCATTTTTGTCAGTCTGCAATTAATTTGTTGTTTCCACAGATAATGGTACAATATTTAACTACAATATTTAATTTTTAGTAGCTCTTTACTTCTTTGTGACCCTAGGAATTTTCTTTCTGCTATCAATACACCGTAGTTTATTTCTGATGATTTCTGAGGCATTGTTCAGTTTCCTGATTTGCAATAGAATTCTATTAATTTATCCTTTATTTATACAAAACTCATTATTTATCTTCATTCTTCTTTGTTTATATTCTGCAAATATATTTTTACTGCATATTCTCCTCATTTGATATTTCATTCAACACTTTTATGTAAATGACATGACATTTTTCCTTTCCCTGCCTCTGAATTACTGAAGATTTTCTCAAGTGTTTTTGTCCTAAATGGATATGGTCTCCATAATTTTGTGCTTATTGCTGTGTACCCTTCAATCACAGTTTTAGAGTTCATTTTATTCTTTTTTTTGGTATTGTTTTTCCAACTGCAGTGCTTTTTGCTTCCACTCCTGTTTTTGACACTATAATTACTATACAGACCTGACGTTATGTATGAGGTTCCTTTACTGTATTATTTTATCTGCTTTTAATTCTCATTTTTAATTTTGTTTTATTAGTAGTGCTCCCCTCCTGTTCTTACAACTGTACAGCATATTCTGATTCTCTCACATCTTTCCTCATCCTTCCCTGTTTCTGCTTCCCTTCCCCACTGTCATATCCTAGCTGATACCATCTTGATGAATAAATTATCAAGATTGTTCTACAAGAAATCTGTCATGGGGTGTGTGACCTCCTTTAAATCTGAGATTTAGCTCTGAATTCCATATCAGCACTACACGAGCTGCTCTGATGGAAATGTGTAGGAACTGGTGGCTGGCAGTTTCTTCTGAAGCCTTCCTGTCTTTGTTCTGCTTTCCCATCCTTCTATAATTTATCACTTTTAGGACACAGTAAGTGACTTGGAAAATGATATTTTGCCCCAATTATAGCTTGATTGAAGTCGAGTTCAAACATCTGAACTCAATACACAACATTGTAATATTCTAATATTATGTGTTAAGAAATGAACACACATGGACACATGAAAAATGTGTGGTTCTTCCCTCCACCTTTATTTTTTCATAATTAGTAAACTATGGAAGTGTCAAATTATGATTATGAAAATTGCTTCTAGATTTTAGTCCAGCTAGGGGAAGGTAGAACTGAAGCCTCTTTTAAAATGTTCTCTAAATATTTTTTCAAATGTTCTAGATTAAGGAAACATTTGTATTGTTTGGCTTTTACTAACACCTTAAAGTAGATCCTTTAGCAGTGAACCAGAAATCCCAGTGGTGACACAGTGAACTTTCAAGGTAAAACATTGATTTTAATGTTTTCTGTTATGAAAATGGTACAGTGATCTCAGACTTTCCATCACGGTAAGAAACATTGAACAGCAACAAAGTAAAAACAAACTGGAAAAAGATGAGTGACAAAGTTTTTGAGCCAGGCTTCTCCAGGCTGCTTCTGAAAGCACACTGGTCAATCTGATGTTTAATCCCACGTGCTGCTCTTTCAAGGAAAGTTTTTCAGACACTTTTCTGCCTCTGCCTCTGCACCAGAGCTCCTCACAGAGTGCATGCCACCGTGGGGTGAGGATGAGGATGATGAGCTCTGCCCTCTGATGAGGGGTATGGTTATTGGGGTTCTGTACTCAGAGAGTTCTGAATGCTGCCGTCAGAGGGAAACTCTTGCAGGATGGATCCAAATTCAAGGCAGTGTCTGTTTAATAACTGAGAGGAGGGTGGTCTATTTGGAGACCCTCTCTATAGTCTGTGTTGACATCATTAGGATATACAAGACTGTGATTAATTAAGCAGGTAAAGACTCATTAGGTCCAGATTAGTGCTGTGTACACAAAGTCTGACAATATATTCACTTCATATTTAGTCTTGTACATAAAGGATTGAAATCAGCTTTCCCTGCTTTATATTTCTGACTTTCTAAATACAAGTGGGGCAAGTGCAGTGATGTCCCCAAATGTGACACATCTGCTGTCCTGTCCTAGACTGAGGGACTCTCACTCAAAAGAGGAATGTGGAGAGCAAATCTTCCCTTTTATTCTACAAAGGAAGAGTATTTTTAACATGTTTGTGTATAAACAATAAGTGAAAAACTGAAAACTAAGTAAATTCATAGCCTGAGAAAGGGTTGAAGATTCTTACACATTTCCATTTTCATTTTCATTTTGCTTTAAAAACTGTTCTTTAGACTCTCACCTTAGCTGTAGTTTATGAATTTATTTTCCATGGGAGTTTAGGAGGCTCTGCAAGGTGTCCCAGAAGATGTGTGGGGCACTCAGGTGCTGCAATGACAGACACAATATCCAGATGCAGGAATGGGCTGAGGCAGAGCCATGCAAGTATTGCTTTATGATCATCCCAATTCCCACACCCCAACATCTCTCCTTTTATTCCCATTACTAGATGACTGTCCTATCCTTTATGAGGTCTCTTTCTGCCTTTTCTGAGGCTTTCATAGATGTGCTTTTATTACAGGAGCATTTAGAATTTAATTTCTGGTAATTGTGGCTCCATATTAACTGCATATACTTTATGTACATGAATAAGTCTCATTATGCCTGTATCTTTTCCCGGGAGAATTATCCAAGAGACAATATTCACCATGCTCAACTAGGCAAAGCAAACTGATCATTTCTGTGCCAGCAATTTTGAAAAAAATATAAATCCACCAACTGCAAATCCAGTCTTGAGAAAGCAAATCTTTTGAAAGCAGTTTCACCCACCTTTCTTGAAGGCATTGTTCTCCTGATGTATCTCACATCAAAATAGAGGAAAAATCAGTTCCATTTTTAAAAGTGTAGAGGACTGAGGGGTTTGTGTGCACAGGTCTGGATCCAGGGGGAGAAGAGAATGGCAGACAGCTAATTCTTAGTTTGAACAAGTGTTTCTCTGTGTGTTGAAAGCGTATGTGTGACCACAAAGGGAATAATTTACAGAAAACTTCGGAGTTTTTTGGGAGGAAAGGATGTATTTTGGGGAGCTGGGAAGAGAAATCTCTGTATTTTATCAGAATGTATTCAAGCCTGAAGAGTGACATTTTATACAGTACAAAGCTCTGAGGTTCAGAATTCAACTATGGGAGAGTTTGGTGTAGATATGCAAAATGTGGCATTTCACATAACGCATCAGGAGAACACTGAAGGCAGGGGCACGAGGGGTTTGTTATAGTTATTAACTGCAGCTTGATTAGATAATAAGGGAAATGCAGATTAAGGTGGAAGTGTGGTGTGACATAATGCAAAAATGCCTATTAGTAGTGCAGATGTACAAAACTGAGCAGAAGAGTTCCTCAGTTCATCAGTATTTGCATGCAAATTCAAGAAAATATGAGTTAATCTTTAAAGGCACATATCAGTGGTTTTTACAGTGCTGCAGCGAAGCAGTGGATGGATTTGCAGAAGCCTCACAGAGAATACAAAAGAAAACAGGAATTACAGTAGACAGATAATGATTTTACCATGCTTTAAACCAGATTGTGCAGTCCTGCAGCACCCACAGCGAAAGAGGAAAACAGCTGGGAGGTGGAGAAGCAACAGCTTCTGCTGAGTGAAGCCTCTTACAACACTGAATTCCTTGCCAGCACAGCCCCTGCTGTGTTAATGCACACCAGTGTCACCCTGCCACACACAGGGGGCTCTCAGCTGCAGATCCTGACCGCAGCAGGAGATTCCTTGGGCTGGAGAGTGTTCTTCAAGGCTTTGTGGCAGAGTTGAGTCCACAGCTGTCCATCAGTTCTCATCTTGTAGTTTTTTTTTCCCCTCACTTCCAATGCATTACCATTTTTTAGTTCTTTGCTCATACTTCACAAATCACACCTAAGGAACTTTGAAGGAAATTTTCACCAGATGTTTTAATTAACGGTGTGTAGTCTAAATTGGCAACACTAAGAGCAAACCTCTCCTCCTTCCTGCCTGCACAAACCCCTCTGTGATCTCATGTTGCTGCAGGACACAAAAGAAAGACTCCAAATATTTCAGAAGGCAAAGAGTATAGAAAAGAGGCTTTAATTGTCTAATTCTTACTACCTTTTATAAGGTGTTCCAATACAGACTTACAGATTGGTGAATAGGAATGACACTTCTCTAATGCCATTGTTTAAACCAGAGAAACAGCAAAACACCACCTGCAGAAAGATTGTTTTGAGAGAGTTGTTTCCCAAGGTTGTTTTGAGAAGCTTTCTTGAGAATTTTTTCCTTGGGAAAAGTTAGCAGCTGCCAGCAGGCTAAAATCTCTCAGACCCAGAGATGTCAGGCCCACAATCTCACAGGAACCTCTTAGAACCCTGAAGGAGCTCTGGGGACATTTTTCTCACCTAAACCAGCCTGGGCAAAAAGTCTCAGTGCAGGTTGGATGGATTGGATCTCAGGAAAGGTTTTTGCCCTGGAAGGGATGGCCGGGTGCTGGCACAAGCTGCCCAGGGCACTGGAGGAGTCTCCATCCCTGGAAATGTCCAGGGAATGTTCAGCTGTGCTGCTCAGGGACAGGTCAGTGGTGATATTGGCTGTGCTGAGTTAACAGCTTGGCTCCAAAATCTTCTTCACCTTCAAATATTCCATGATTCAGCATCTCTTGCTTCAGCTTTTCCCACTTCTGAATATCCATTGAGTCCCCCTGTGGCTTCACAGTAATCATCAACACTCATCAGTATCTTTACTTAAACACAGTAATTACTAAAAAAACCTCAGATCAGTAATTTATTTTATCTTAATCTAAAGAGAAGCATGAAGAATCCGGCAGCTGCTCTGTTTATTACTGCAGTATACAAAACCTTGTTTCTATAATTTCACATGACCCTTTGTGACCTTTTTTTTTTTTCATAAAGAGGAAAATGAAAAACGTTTTTAAAATTCTGCTCAGAACATAAATGGATTGGCTCATGTTACATTTCTTGTCTTTTCTTTTGATAATTCCATAGTTCTAAGGACTCTAAAGTTCTGGAAACTGCTTCAGATTGACCTTGTTAGTATAGGGGGAGGGAAGGAAAGAGGAATTGCTCATTTTTTGGATCAACACAGAGGAGCTCTCTGAATTCATTCCAGAGGCTTTACCCCTTTTGCAGGGAAACAATGAGAATGAGTTTCCCTGACACTTCCAACACGATTTCTGGGCTGCTTGGCTATTTATTTACCACTTCACTATACAGCAGTTACAGTGGTATTTTCCATCTGCCCAAAATGTTTTGGAGAGAGAGACAGAAAGTGAATCCAATACTTACTTCCAAGGCAAAAATCGATTTTAACTAGAACCAATGCATTTTATATTCCTGCTCAACTCAGGGCTGACTTAGTATTCATGGTGCTTTTCTTCATGCAGTCCATGTGGTGAGTTTCATTTGCAAAGTGGCATGCACAGGAATGAAGGCTCAGAGGAACAGAGCCCTTCTACCTCCTACAAAAAGTAAATTAGTTTTTCTTAGCATTCTGTCTCTTCATCATCTGGAAAACCTGCTGCTAGTGAAATTCTCTTCTGATGTCCAGTGCCTTTTGGAACAAATTTGTAGCTTGTTTAAAAGGCAGCTGCAGTTTGCATATAATCAGCAAACATCTGCAGTAATTCAAAAGGAAAAGGTAAACCACCAGTGCTACAGAAAATGATCAGAGACAATCAGGTACAGCAGATGCAAATGTTATCAATGACTGAAAACCAAGGGAGCCAGGCAGCCTTAGGAGGCCCAGAAGTGTCCAGGGAAAACAAGATTTGTTCCCTGTCCTGCCACACAGAACAGCTGTTAGAGGACTGCAAAAAACTACAAGAGAAAGTCAAATGACAGTGCTCCATTCCAGCTTGATGGAAAATGGCTTCGCTAACTTCTAATGCAATGTATTTACTAGTTTCTGATGTAATGTATTTACTAAATTCTAGTCTAATGTATTTACTGCTAAGTGTAGGTACAATTTTCCATGGTATCCACTCACTGAACATGGGTGAACACTGTAATTGCCCTCGTGCTGATAACGTACCCCTAAAATCAGAATTTGACACCCTTGTGCTCTTGCTGTAGAAAGAGAACTATTCACATACACACAGATGCCTGTAATATGCATTTTGTTCATTTCTTCAAGCACATCACCCCCCCATCCATCCAGCTTTTATTAGCTTTTGCATTTTCAGAGCAGCAGACAAAATCCATGCTGAGACTGAATCTGTTTGGGAAGGCTTGTTTATTTTGGTTTGGACTTTTTTCCTTGGAAGTTCAGTGGGTTTTTAGTGGAGTCAAGTCACTTAAGAGGTTAGAGTGGGTTGGGAGAAAAAAGAAAGAATTGAGGCAGGCTTTTGTGGCTCCCAGTGTTGTGTTATCACCCACCATCTCAGCTCTCAGCACTCACAGAGCCCTGCTGGGAGGGCAGTGCAGATTCCAGGGGGAAGAGGTGACATTTGTGGGGTGATGTGTGTGCCCGTGTGGGTTTCACACTGTGAAAAGAGCACAGCGTCCCCCCATGTCACAGCAGCTCCTGGAAGTTCCCAGGGCAGGTCAGTGTGTCCACGCCACTTTTGTGTCCCCTTTCTGTTCCTCCCACTCAGTAGGCAAACAAATATGTTCTGTGTGAATACACATCACAACAGGCTGGCAAGCAGTGAGCCACCAAAACAAATTACTGACAAAATCCCTCTGTCAACTTAGCAGCAAATCTAAACACCAGGAACTTTACTAGGATGGGTGTGATAGAGAAAATGCTGATTTTATGATGGTGCCGTGAGCTAAAGGAAAAGAATTGAAATGCCAAGCAGGAAATGGTGTCAATTTACCTCCTCTTCCACTGTCCTCTGTTTTAACTTCCTTTTGTCTGTCTCTCTTAACTCTATCTCACATAATTCTTCTCATTTTATTCATGTTCTGATGATCGTTATTCAAGACCAGTTTTTTGCATGCACAGTTATATCCACTCTTCCCATATGCATCAAGATGTCACTTTTATTCCTCTTATTAATTATTCTTCTCTGTTCTGGCTTTAAATTTTAAACACCAGAAGATTTTGGAAGTCTCAAAAATCTTACTGCTTAATAGTTCATATTTAACTCATGTTAAACTGCTTTTATCTTGCAAATGTCAGTCCTTCTGACTGGTTTATCTCCCTTTAGGCTTCCTGATCACTTTGTTAATCATGAAGTAGAGAACTGAAAATGTTTAGTAATATCTTTCAAGTACAAATGAAAATTCACTTGACTGGAAGGTGTTAATAAAGAAAAAAGCAAGAATTTCTGGAAGATTCAGGTCACTCCTCTAATCCAAGAGTAAGATTTATGTTAGGGCCTGAAAAGCAAATTTCACTACTGAATGACATTTCTTTCTCCTGGAAAACAACGTTTTGGAAACCTTTAATTCCCCACTGAAATGAAAATGGAGCCACTTAATAGTTTTCAGAAAAGGGGAACGTTATCCTAAAGTTTATACTGGGCATTTGCTTATGAGTCCCAGATTCCACATCAAAATATTTTCATTCCACACCACTTTGAATAAAGCAGAATGGGAGCTTAAGTGCTGTCCTGGTAATGGGACTGCAGCAGCTTTTGATTCAGTATTCCAGCCCAGGTCTTTGCTGGTGGTTTCACTGGCTTTCCGGAACAATTGCTGCATTGTGTGTAATGGTTTTAGACCACTGAACCAAATCCTGCCTGCCTTTCTCCTTAGTTTCACTGGGGGTTTAAAAGCAAAGTATCAGAGCTCAGAAAATGGCACATTTGAGCTAAAGGGAGGATTTAGGGTGGGTGGATGTCCTGGTTTAGGGCAAATTTGTGAGAGAACCTCCGAATAGGGTCCCTCTGGGAAGCAAACCCAAGAGGCCGGGCCCTCCCCCAGCCAGTTCAGGAAAAGGACTTTCTCAGAGAAAAATGGAAAAAACTATTTATTTAACATAGTGCCTACAAGCATAAAGAATGAAAAATATGAAACAATAAAACCTCTCGTTCTGGAGTGAGATGGTAAATTGAGAAAGTCCCTGCTGTGGGTGTAGCTCAGCTCAGTCTCTCATCAGCCCCTCAGGAGGCCCAGGCCCTGCCAGGCCGCAGGTGCAGCTCCCGGTGATCCCCTGGGCTTTTCAGCCTGGAACAGGTTTAAACAGCCCTGAGAAGAAGAAAAAACAGTCCAGGGAGCTTCTCTGCCTCAGCTAGATAAAACTAACTAAGAGCAAAGCAGGTCTCTGTGCCGCTGCTTGGCTGTGCCTCAGACGAGCACAGTCCAGGAGCAGGAATGCAGAGAAAACAATCCTGTTCTCAAAACAAACTCCACGTTTCTTCTTTCTCTCCCTTCACTCTCAAGTTTCACATCAGTGATTCTCTCTCTCCAGGATCCTGCTTCATGAGTCCAGCTTCGTGCCCCTCAAGGTTGCTTCTCCATGATGATCCTCCCCTCAGCAGCTCTCTTTTATCTCACTCATCCTTATCAGATAGAGCTGTTACTCATCAGGGGCAAGGCTGTATTGGTTAATTAACACAGCTATTAATTATCAGGGGTTACTTGGTCTTGAAGGTACAGAACTTAAAATACAGTATAAAAAGAGCAGATGCAACATCACAAAGGCACCCCAGGAGAGTGGAATGCAGTTATGAGGCTGGAATTCAGGCAGGCTGTAGGTAGGAGTTGTGAATATGTCAGGTGGCTTTGAAAGGTCTCAAAGTTGTTCCCCAAAGCAGAGGGACAAGAGCACTGGGCTGAGAATTCCCTGTGCTCTGGGACACAGAGGGAGAGCTGCTGTGGGGAGCACTGCGGGAAAGGCAGAGAGTGCCAAAGATGGGAGAAGAGCCGGGACAGTGTCAGAACACACAATTCCTGCCCTGAGCTGGTGAACACAAGCAGGGTCCTGCTGCTCACGAAGGCAATAAAACACCTGGAAGTGCAGGCTGGGGGAAAGCTCTGGAACAGCCCTTTCTATTTTATGGAGCACCCCTTTGCAGGAAATGCAAAGGGAGAGGAAATTAAGGTGCAGAGACCTCATCCAAATCCAATTTTCTGAAGCATTAGTATTGCCTAAACAGAACTCTGTGACTGGTTATTAAATTATGAGAAGTCCTTTATTGCCTCTCCCCACTTGCCTGGAGCCCAGAAATTCCTTTTGGTAAAACACATTCTCAGGACCCAGGCAGAGCTGGGTTCAAACTGAGACTTTTCTTTGGTTCTACTCTATTGGAAGAAATAAGGAGAGATTTTTGATGCTTCTGCTCAGTCCCCAAACAGATATAGCAGCAATTAAAAGGGATTTTTCTGTTCTTTTCTCCCCTTTACCAGTTCAGTTTTCCTAGACAATAACTTTCTCTAGAGATTCAAGTGACAGACTGTGGCTAAGTTAGGAAAGAACATGTCAGAAATAGCTGCTGGATTGGCAGTGTTGGACTCCAAGAAGCCCCACAAAAATATGTCAGAAATTGCAAAAGCTTTAATTTTTAAATCAATTTTCTTCCTGGCCCTTCTTTCCTCCAATTAAGTGATGTTTTGAAAGTCCTGTCTGTTTTCATCTGTATGTTGAAATAGCATGTTATTTAAAATATTTCTGTATATTTTTTCCCTTCCTTTTTAATTTTAAAATATTTTCCTGAAGTTAAAATTAGTTTAGAGACTGTTAAGAACAGTAGTGATGCATTGTTTGGCATTTTTTTGCCCAATACCACTTCAATAAAATATGTTTTACTGATTCGATACATGTACAGGAAAACTAAATTACATTTCCTTAATCAGATTGTCAAAAATATGGGCAAAACTGAAACATAACCCCAAAATTTGGACGTGTGTGTAATGGAGACATTCTTTGGAACCAGAAAACCCCAAAAGATCAAAAAAGCCTATTTAATTCTTTAAGAAACTGTAATTAACTTTTGTAATAAATGTTCCTTCTAAATGGCTACACAGGGAAGCATCTTCTGAGAACGGAACATGAAATAATCTTAAGGCAATTACAAAGAAGTTTTTTGATTTGTGAAATTTAGTATAATTATGTAATTTTCTTTTGTGTGCAAGCAGGCTTGGCATTGAACTCCCACAAAATGATGAGTCATATGGAGCTGGTTATTTCCCTGAGAATAGCAAGAAGCAAGTGAAAATTATCATTTGAATATGAGAGCCCAGGAGTGCAATGGATGAATCTAATTTTACAGTAGAAGCTACGGCAAAATGTTCACCCTGATGCTGGAAGAAGGTGATCTCCGGAACACTTGAGACCCTGGCAGGATGTGCAGTGGGAAAATGCTCCTTCCCTGAGCTGTGAGAATGCTTTCACAATCCCCACCTGCAGGAGAGTTCATTCCATGAAGGGTTTCATTTCTCTGCCAGGACGTTTGCAATAAAGGAGCTGTAAGAGCTTGTGTTTGACTTTATTATGCACTGTGAAAGGTGAACATATTGTAGACACTTAACAGGTTCCTTCTCGCAGACTTGTTAAAAATGGAGAGCTCGGGAAATTAAATGTTGCCCAACTGAGTGCATGTGTGGATGTAGAAATTTGTACCGTAGTACATGTAGGCAAAGTAAAATTCTACCAGCCAGTGATACCCTTAATCCAGACTTTAATGACTAAGTCTGTACTCTTGAATAGAAAATTGCTCATCTCAGTGATATTAGCCCACAAAATCATTTGGATTGCATCCCATTTTTAGTCTATATCCAAGCAAATACTATTAAATTACTTACAAATAATCTTTGTAATTTCTTTTGGTTTTCAAAGTCCTTTCTACTGCTAAATTGATGACTGAAAGGTGCTTATCACATTCTGAAAGTTCTACCAAGAGCAGGAATTCAGTTGTAAAAAGACATTTTGGATAAACCAGTACCTTTTGTATTTTTTCAGAACTGCAAATATTTTTTTGCAGGTTTTTTTGGTGTTTTTTTTTTTTTTTTTTTTAATATAGACGATATTAGAATGAAGTTCCTTTAAAAACCCAAAATCAGAACTCAGTGGTATCCAGTGACAGGATGAGCAGCAGTGGGCATAAACCACGCTGCAGGGAATCTAATTTAAATATAGGAAAATCAACTTTTTGGTAGTTGAGGCAGTACAATACGCTTATGACAGGCTGAGAATGGGAATTCTTGGAGAAAACAAAAACCAAAGTGGCCCAAGGCCCTTGGAACCTGCTTCAGTCAAGCCTGCTCTGAGCAGGGGTGGGAGCAGCTGAGCTCAGGAGGTTCCAGCCTCCAGGATTCTCTGATAAACATTAATCAGCAAAAAGGGATTATTCCCTGTTTTCAGAGAAAAGAATTTCTAATTGATGCACCCTTTTCAAAATGAATTGTGCCTCTGCTAACACATGTTTTAGAGCAGGAATCTATATTCTAACTGGGTTTTTTTCCCATGGATTCTGACTCTGGCTAGAACTTGTTGTGCCATCTCTCTTCATTAAGAGATACATGACATGTTCACGGGACCAAACCGAGTGCTTTTACAGGACATATGCTATGTGACTGGAGAGACATTAAAAGATAATTAAGCATATTAAACAATAATTTGATTTATTCCATATTTGTTTTATATGGGGATATAAAAACAGATTCATGCTTAATTCATCTCCCAGGCAGTCTCTTTTTCTGGCACAGATGTTGAGCAGGCAGTGACAATGCTGTCCCCACAGTTCTGCTCGTGGAGTGTCAGAAAAAGGCTTGACCAGACAGTCTGTAACCAAAGGGTCAATCACAGCAAGAGGACAAACACATTTGTCCTTGAATACTTCTAAAATCTCTTGGCCAGAGGTTGACCAGCTCAAATAGAAGTACCGAAAACAGATAAGGACAGTTAACTAGGAGAGGAAAAGAATAATAACCAAATTCTCTTTAAAGAAGTTTTTTTTCCCAAATGACAAATAAAAGTAGCTTATCATAGGCAGAAACCTTAAAAAAAATTGTGCTAATTACCCTTTCACCTTTCTCTGCATGAGGGCGGTTGCTTTAAGAGATAAAAATTTTGTGATAGACTTGAAGTCAACAAAAATTTCTTTGTCTAAAGCAGGTACACATTTATTCTGATTTTACAGATAGTGAAAGTTCTACTAACTGACCATGGAAATACAAATAGACAAAAAGTTTAATGCAAACTTTATAATAACTCCAAAGAGGTGATCTTCCACTTCTTTGTTAAAATGTATTCTGATTTAGATGGCTGGAGTGTTGTGAGTAATCCATTGCTATGAAACATCATTTATAAAACACCACTTAACACGTCTTGTGTGAAGTATCTATTATTAGCAGATTGTTGATTTCTAAAGAGCAGAAAAAACTCAAAGGTAGAGGTGAAATGAAGGATGAAATTTCACTTTTGTAAGTTTTTAAGGAGACAAAACAAGCCATGAAAACTTTTAACAATTATTATTCTTAATGGAATGCCATTATTTTAGAAATTCTTAAGGAGATAAATTTGGAGGTCAGGTTTAGAAACACACAGAAGTAACAGCACAGATATGAAAAATAAAATGTCACATTGGAGAGCACTTCCAGCACAGTTTTGGCACAGTATCAGCCATTCTCAAACATTCTCCTCAAGCAGCAATCCAAGGTCATCCAGCAAACATCACATTTCACAAAAAATCCTCCCACTGGGTTGGGCTGGGCCAGTGATGAGATTTGGAGGAATTCTGGAATGATCTTCACTGTGGTGAAGGAGAACCTCAGTCTCTACCTCACAGAGTCTACTTTGGAGTCTTCGTTTTGCTGCCCATTATTTTATTTATTTCTTCTTTTAGAAAATCCAGGGTTGTTTCATTTTCCCCCCTGTGGCTGAACCATGTTTAGGAATGTAGGAAGCCAAAATGTTCTTAAATGGGAGACGAAACCACAGTGATGTGATGTTGGCCAAAGCTTCGTGTTTCAGCTGAATTCTGGGATCTGTTGGATGGAATGGCAGAGTTATTACTATTATTAATTTTATTTATTTATTTATTTATTTATTTATTTATCTTATTTTCTTATATTTACTTATTAAATTATTATTTATTATAATTAACAAATATTATAACTGTATGTTATTATTCTCTGTGTGACAAATAGGAGTGGCTGTGTGTGGAGATCAAAGCCCTGCTCTGCTGCAGTCCAGCCCAGGGAGGGTGACAGGACAGCTCTGTCCCTGTCCTGGTGTCCAGCCAGGCTCTGGCTGTTCACAAACCCAGCTGGGAGTCCCCACTGTGGCCAGAATGACCAGACTCAGTTGTTCTCTCCATCAGAATCTCCTCAGCAGCCCCAGAACCTTTTACACAAACGTTGCATTTGCATTTGAATGTCCATTTAATAATGGCCAGTTCTGAATGAATTGGGTCCGTGAAAAAAGGGGGGGTTTCTGTCAGATATTGCAACACCTTTTTAATTTCAGTTCCAGAATCAATCTTCAATCTTCCACCGTGGTCAGGGCACTAAAGCTCTGCATAATTCACAGGACTCCTTTTGATAGACAGGACAGATTATTAGCTTCTTCTTTTTTTTCTCTCTTTTTTTTCCTAATTTTTCATTCTTTTAGAATAGCTCTGCTTTTGAAGGCAGAAACAGGAAGTTTTTCTGAAGACACCTACAACAGATTGTGGAGAAATGTTTTTTCAAAGACTTGCTTACCAACAAGATTGTCCCTTTTATTTTTTTCTAAATTAATAAAATCAGTGTTTAATATCCATTAATCATCTACTTCTATTAGGATGTAAGTGCAATAAACGCATTTTATTAATTTATTTGTATGCTAGCACTTAGATCTCCTCATTTTTAGATCATGGCTGGATTATTCAGGGCTCTCTGCAGACCTATAACAAAGAAACAAATACTCCAGAGAATTTACAGTATACATGAAAGAGAAGATGAAATAACAGAGCAAGACAGACAATCAAGGTTGGAGAAGAAAAGTAAGATAAAAAATGAACAGAAGTAGGCAGAAAACAAAAGTCATTCATGACTCCTGGTAAAACAAGAAACAAATGTGAAAGTATGATATTTGATCAAAAATGTTCTGAGATGTGCAGATGTTAACAATAGTAATGAGATCTGCTTGCATTATTTCTAATTAACAACCTAATTTCACAGCCATCTTTACGTTTTAGGGACTGAGACTCCCTGCCTCTGTTTGCTTTTCAGGCTATTTTCCATTTGTCTCAGAATTCTGAGGGCTTTTGTCCTCATGGTCTTTGGCTTACCTGGTCTGCTTCTCAGTTTTATCAGCAGCATTCTCTGTGGATGGTTATTTCTTTGGGTATTTTTTGTAATTAGTGACTGATTTTGAGAACTGATCTTTCATGCTCTAATTACAGAGACGCCGAGAACTAAGTTGTATTATTTTTGAATTATATATAGAATATGCCCTTGGTCAGCATTCTACGCGACTGTCAGCTCTTTCTGTCTCTCTAAATTGTTAACTCAAGATTCAGAGCATGTTTCTTCCATTGAGAAAACCTTGACCAAAGCTACTTTCTATCTTCAAGAAAGGTTATTTTCTTGTTGTCTCACATTCTGCACTGGAAAATGTTTCAATCTGAATTATTTCTCACCATCTAGTTTTTCCTGCGTTCATATTTGCCTTTAGAGTCACATGCCCTACCCTTACAGGTTTATGGAATCCTTGCATCTTCAGAGGAAAACACATCTCACTAAATACACACCAATTAATTCCTATTTCAAGATCGTAATGGTTTATATTCTTTGGTGATTTGTCATTTCAGACCCTCATGGAAACAGTAGAACTTTGTGTTGTAACGTCCTGGAATTCCCTCAACACCTGTGCTGAGGGCACACGGTTCTGCTGATGAATGTCCCGTGCTTGGAGCAGTGATGTGTCATTAATCACATTAAGAAATAGGCCTAACAAGCCATAATTTAAAAGTAAGATGGCGTTACCAGCTCTCTTTTTAGTAAAAGTGAAGCAGTCTATTAATATCTCTGCCTTTGGGATGCAGGAACACCTCTGGGTGTTGCCATGGCAGGTCCCAGGGATCTGCGCCAGGGGATGTGGCAGAATTCCCTCCATGCCCATGAACCCCCTTGAACTCTGTTCAATTTGCAGTAATCACAGCCAGAGCATGGGCAAATTGCTGAAATCTAATCCTCGTTTACTCTTTTTGTGAACAGAATCAGAAACTGTTTGGCATTACAGCCTGAAGGATGCCAGGAATCACGCCCACAACTGTAGCCATTCCCTGCAACAGCCACACTGAAATTGTCATTATCAGAAGCTGCATCATTTAAAAAGGTAAGCGACTGCAAGCAAGAGATATAATTAGCATAATCTGTTCTTTAAAAGCTACACCTGCCATTAAAGTTTTAAAGAAATGAAATCTTAGCTGAAATCATCTTTGTAATTTACCAACACTCATTTCCATACAATTTTGTCAGAGCAGCCCAAACTTGGTGTTAACACAGCCTGAGCCTTCAAAGTTGGGCTCAGATTATGCAGTTTTCCTGTCTGTGAGACTGACACTGATTTTTTCAGATTTCATACAAATATTGCATTTTCATCTCAGTACTTTATAACCAGTTTAGAGCACGTGGGGTGGGCGAGAAACAATTCCCCCTGTTACCAAACACAGATCCTGAGCGAGCACAGATCTTGAGTGAGCATTATCACTGCCATCAGATGAATGCAAATGGAAGAAAACACATGTGGATATTGGTCTGTGGAGTGCTGTGAGAGGAGAATGGTTGTTTCTCTAACTTGGTTCAAGAGCAGCTGACCACTGGCTCTTGTTCAGCTCCCTGACCACAGCACCCTCAAGCCCTTTCTTCAGTGCTGCAATTTTATCCAGGACCTGATAGACCTCAGATATGCTTCCTTGTTTATATTTGAATTTTAAAAATGCCAAGCATCTGCACCTGTTCACCTTGAATGGCCTTCTAAGAACTATTCTAGAAAGTCAAACTCTAACTTCTTACAATCCCTCCTTGCAAGTAGGAGAAAAAAGACAGAAATATCACATTCCATGAAAAAAAAAATAGGAACTAAAAACGCAAAGGTCACTTTTCACTTGTAGCTGCAAAGATCTGCTATCTCAGGTGTCGCAATGTCGAAATTCTTTTATTCACTGAGGTGCCACCTCTCCTTAGGCTTGTGAAAATTCTCCTATAGTTACACACATTTAATGAGAAGTAAACAGGCTTTTTAAAGACCTGGACTCTGCAGGAACCACTGCAGGTAGAAACATTAATTGTTTTAATATTCAGGTATTTATTTCAGGACATTGTAGCAGTGAAAACTTTGTTGCTCATATATTTTCCAATGAAACTATGCAAGTCCAGAAAAAGTCACAGATGTGTTAAATAATATTCTATCTTCAAGCTTCTTAATTTTTTCTAGGCTGATGGTTCAGGGACTCTACAGGTGAGACCCCACATTGATGCCTTGGGAAGGCTGACCTGGAACAGACACAGAGCTGGAGAAAAAGGTAGGTGTTTATTGAAAGGCCTTCAAGGATCCACCTGGGGTAGGACAGGAGCCTAGCCAGGGCTGCACCCAAGGTGGACTCAAAATGGTCACAAAATGGACAAATGGTCACAAGGTCTCATACTTTTGTAAGTTTTGGTCCATTTGTATCTTGGGGTTTAATTGTAATTTAATTACAGCTGCAGGTTGTGAGGTCCCATCCTTCTTGTTCCTCCCTCCAGCCCACCCTTGTTTGTGCTTTTGGGCCTGAAAGTTGTCCTTGGTGTGCAGCAGGACAAGGATTTGTTTTGTGTCCCTGCTGTGTGCAGAGCTGAGTGACACTGAGTGTGAGCTCAGAACTGCACCCCTGGGCAGCACAGAACCTGAAATACAGGAAAGATAAAACTTAAGGCATCAACCTAAGGCCGTTCCTTGGATCCCCATGCTGTGGAAGCACCATGGCCTGGCAGAGCAGCAGGAGTGGCACTGGTGGCACTGCCTTGGTCATTGTCCCCTCCTGGACATCCTGTGCTGCAGCCTGGGGGAGTGCAGAGTTTCCAGGGAATCCCCGAGGAGGGATGAGCAAGTACCAGGCTGGGTTGTTCTCTGTGTGCAAAGGCACATTATAACTCCTACCTGCCTTCCCTTCAGCCTCCCAGCCAGGATTATGTGGTGAGGAGAACCAGGAGAGGCAATTTCAGTGCTCAAAGGGAGCGTTTGAGCCTTTCACAGCCAACCACAGAACGGGGTTCAGATCATGTCGTGATGAAATCTGAGTTTAGAGATCCTGGTTTATCTGCAGAAATCCTGGTTTATCTGTTTGTGTAGGGGTGCTATAAAAAGCACATCACCATGGTATCCCAGTTCTTTCCAATTAAAGAAAACTATTCCTACCATTTACTTAGCAGCTCTGACAATAGCCTGCAGCAGCAGTAAAACAACTTGACTGCCTGGCATTTTACAAGATAAATTCTCCACTGCACTCTGGTTTTTCTTGCACTGTTGCTTGCAAAGACTTAAAAAGTTACTGCTTCTTCAGCGACTGAGACTGGTATTGTTACACTCATTTGAGCTATGGATCACTGGGTACACTTTGTACCTTCACATGCCACTTTGAGAAAAATCAATTTTAGTCTTGAAGAGCTCCAACTGGTGTTGCAGAAGATCAGTGCACATTTCCAGGTGCTGCAGGGCATTGGCATCTTGACGTGGATTCAACAAAACATGACATAGGTAGGGTGCAAAATTGCTTACTCTTATGCTAAGGGATCTTCTGAGAAAAATTACACAGTAAATCAGAATACTGTGAGGACGTGCAAAGCACAGCAGCTGCAGTAAACACCTCAATGTTTTTCATAATCTTAGCACAAAAAACATTATTTATGTTGCTAAATATGAATGGCCATGCTAATAAATGTTGTAGGTACAATAGGAAAATCAGGTAATATTTAATATAGAGATTAAAAATAGCATGTAGCTGATGTTGAAGAAAAAAGCAGTTTGTGCCTAATAATGGTTAGAAAGCTTCTGTAAATAAATGGTTAAAAAGCTTCTGTACAGCATTAATTGTCACCTAAATTGGACATAATGCCAATACAGTTACTCTCTACCTTTCTTTTAAATTTATTTTAAATCTTTGCACCATTTTTATGCATCTGCAAAGCTTGAGAAAAGTATCACTTACTTTCTTTGCCCTGCTCTATTTCTGCACAGACAGAAGAGTTAATTTCTAAATCTCTTTAATTTAGCAGTGGGTGTAGCCTTGCCTGTCTGAAGGACTCAGATTGCACTTCCATGGGATATTAACTGTGCTTCCAGTGAGCACAGCCCAGAAATGCTGAGTCCAGATAAGACATTCTGCTGAACTCATAGAAATGTTCTCTGCCAGATCATATTTATGAACTTTTTTTGAAGGAGTAACTTTGCCTCCGTAGAGGTTATGCTAAATCAACTATCATCTGTTTGTAAAAACTTAGCTTAATGCCAGGTCAGGTGCTGTCTCTTCTGCAGCTGACAGAAGTCAGATGTGTTCTGGAGCAAGGATAAAGCAGAATATTCATTTCCCTGGGCATCCAGGCTCACTAGATGCAGATCTGTGCTTCTGTCTGGAGTCCCACCAGCTGGAAGCTGCTGTTGCTTCCTCTCCACACCAACATTCCCTGTGGAATGTAATCCTGTCTGATCTGCTGAGTTTCCTTACCTGGGCCCTCCTCCTAAATCATCCAAGTTAGCAAACAGAGCAGGCACAGGGGAATTTTGCTAATCAAACTGATTGGGTCTGGGACAGGTTTGGAATTGTTCACAGGAGCAGCTCCACAAGGAGAGTCGTGGCAGCAGTGACCTCCAAGCACTGCAGGATGATGATCACAGAATCATAAAGTCACAGAATTACAGAACCACAGAATCTCAGGATCACAGAATCACAAAATCACAACATCACAAAATCACAAAATCACAAAATCACAACATCAAAAATGAACTAGGTTGGAAAAGACCTTCAAGATCATCTAGTCCAACCTATGACCTAAGATAATTGCACCAGCCTTGCTTTACCTGGAGAAAGAGGTATGAAAAGATAAAGAGGGTGGGGATCCTAAATAAATAGAGATTGGAGCTCTCCATTTCCCAGTGGAAGCATCAAATACACAGCCAACTGCAGGCTCAGGAGCAAAACCAAAAGAACAGAAAGGGAGGTTGAGCAAACAGACTTCTCCAAGGATTTACTCTTCTTTTCTTTTTTGTTTTCTGCTCAGTTTTCCAGAAAATACAGTTAAACAAGCAGGTGTGGTATTGAAATACACTCTGCATTCTTCCTACAACAAATATGGATTTGTGCAGAGATAGTCAAAACCTCCCTAGCCATGCCAGCTTTGTATGTGCTTTGTTTGGAAGAAAAAAGGCAGGTGAAAATTTACTGCCAAATATCAGCTCTGTAGAACAAACTGGATAAAGGAGTTGTAAAATAAGAATGAATTAAGAAATTCCAAATCTATGACTCAAATTGATCACAACATAATTGATC
Source organism: Trochalopteron elliotii (assembly GCA_024734555.1). Lineage (NCBI taxonomy): Eukaryota > Metazoa > Chordata > Aves > Passeriformes > Leiothrichidae > Trochalopteron > Trochalopteron elliotii. Next base: position 385,247 of record JANPWX010019843.1, on the reverse strand, counting down.
GTCACTGAAATATGAAAGTCAAACAGAGATGTTTAAAGTGCTCATTATGCAAACTCTGGATTGTTTTCTTATTATTTCCTTTAAAAAAGAGCTGGTGATGGTGACGAGGATTTTGTGACAAATGATTTTGGTATTTACACATTTTACTGAATGTTACTGGACACTTGTGCAATTTATGATAATGATTTATGGTAAAGAAGCCTAACAGTGTTGAAGTGCTGATATCTTTCTGTAATTCTGGCAAAGATTTTCTAAACAACCATGTTCTCCTTTTGTAATTCAGCATTTCTACAGCACATAGAACATTTATGTTTGTTCCTACAGGGGAAATTTCTCAATGACATCACCTTCACTTTATATTCCTTTTTTGAGAACACTTTTGAGCACAAATCAGTTTTTATATTTCTAATTTTATGATATTCCAGTTACAGATCATTTGTATCACAAGTGACTGGATTTGCAGTGCATCAGGAAACATCTGCTTATCCAAAATATTGTCGGAATATCCAGTCTTGCTCAAGTTCCCCTTTAGTGGGAACACGGCTTCTGTAGGCATCAAATACTCTCAATATATTTCTTTGCAAAGAACTCTGGAGAAAAAAAATCACTTTATCTTGGAGGGGGTGCTGTTGTTCCATTTTTGTTAACAAGAGTGTTAACAAATTTCAGGAGCCTGGCTGATAAATTAGAACATCAGAAAAATAAAAAGGAATTTCGGGCAATGTGGGACCAAATCCATTCATGGAAATCACTATCAGGAGGTGGATCAATGGGTTCTGTTCTCAAAAATCAGGGCAGGAATGATGGGTTAAAGCTTTGTAATCTTGTCCATATGTTACAGGCCAGAATCAGTGGAGCATTTTGATGCAGAGTTCCCCCGTGGTAAGCAGTGTTTGCTGATGCAATTTGAGCTCTTTTATTTCCATCTCATTTTGCTTAACAAAGAAATCTGCCCCATTTCAAAAGGGAAATTCCTACTTCCCCCACTAGAAATGAATCCCACTGCTCAGAAGCCGAGTGGAACAATGTAAACATTTCCTGGAAATCCTCCCTGTGTTTCTGTCTGATTGATTGTCAAAGTCTAAAATTTATTTGATGAAATTATGGCTGTGAAAACCCACTTGTGTGAGCCCTAGCATGTAATTCCAGACTGTTCTCATGCTGTTTGAGAATTGTTCTTCCTATATATTGGCTTTCCTGACCGTGTGACCATATGCTTAGAAGTTTATTTTCAGGAGCAGAATCAGTTGATATGGCTGAGTTATATTTACATTATCTTCACTGTTGCACTTAAAGAAAGCAAAATTCAGTTTTGGAGATTTTCCTAATTAGTCATCACCTTGAATGGAGAGTGCTCAAGGAAGAATGCCTCATCCATGGTCTATTTTTCATTGCTTTCTATTTGTTTTTTATGTTGAGAACAATGTTTAGAGCAGCATTACTGCTCATTACCCTGCTTAGGACTTGACTGTTTCCACTAACTGCCAGAATCTTTTTTTTTTTTTTTGAGAAAAATACACTTTTCCTCTTAGTTTGCTGTTTCTAAATTCAACAAATATATCACGTGCCATCTCCTCTTTTTGCACGTTCTGCAATACCATACCTCATGTACAAAGCTAAAATTACCTGTGCCTTCAATTATAGGTGATTTCAAAATTAGTTAATTGATGGAAAATATTTTGGAAGGAGTGTCTAAAGCAGCTCTACCCCCATTCCTTTTCATACACAAGAGAAGTAAACCCACATTTTTTTTCTGTCTTCCTCTCCTTACTGACTCACATGAAAACCAGATATTTTTTCTCTGATTATTCCTTGTTTTGCTGCATTTTAGGACATCTTTGAAGAGGCTACTCTAGGCAGCTAACAGAGAAGGAATGGAAAACTCATAAATTTAATTAGATAATCTCCTTCCTTGCCTCAGCTGGCTCCAGTGAGTGCTCTTTGCAAACCTTACGAGCTTGTTTTGACTTGTAGTGGCTGTTCAGAAGGATTTGTAGCTTGCCCTGTTCATGGCCAAGTGTGTACTCCACAGCTGCAGTGATTTTCTTTTGTTAAATCTGGGGTAAAGGTATTTGAGCTCAGCTGAATGACATATATTTTAAATATTGACTGAAAAGATGTTTATAAGTCTGAAAATGTGAGCTCAATTTACTTTATTCTGGTTTAGCACCATTCATTATACCTGGTGATTTTCCTGCTCTGTAAACAGCAAATGTATCAGGCACTGAGTCAAACCAAACCTCACCTGTAGCTACACCTCTACAAGGAGTATATTAACTTGTCAGAAATTCATTAAAACGATAATTTGTGAGAGTTTTAATGAAATTATTTTGACAGTGAGACAGAAGAAGCAGCAGAAGGATACAAGAAACTTGTGAGTTAATTACTTGAACTTAAAAGCCTCAACCAAAATACCAAAAGAAAAAAAACAGTGTTTGTTTTTGCTTCAATACCTGTGACACTTCTCACAGATACATCTTTTTTACCTATGGTGGTATAAAAGACATCTTTGAGACGTGAATGATTGTGAGAAAAACAATGCTCTTACATTAAACATCTTTATTAATATGGATGCTGTGTGATTTAGCTGTGTCTAGCTTCAAAACATGATGTTTTGGAAGACAAAGTACAACCAGAATTTAGAAAGAATGTGAGAAATAAGTATTTGTGGATGGATACTTCACTGACAATTCGAGTTTAATCCTTATTCAAATTGAATTTCCTTTGAGAAAGCTTAAGGCCATCAATCTATTATCAGACAACAAAACTGACTATTACTCATTCAAGTTGGGTTTGGTTTTTTTATCAAAGCTGAAAGAAGTGTGGTGAACTAATGTGTTTGTAAACCCAGCCTGCAAAAACACAGCAGATTGATAGTCATGTTTAATTTGGCAAGAAAAGAGCTTTGGTAAAGTTTGTGTTTTCTGATCCTTTTTTCCCTCAGTCCTGATTCCTCTCCCCTTGCTTTTGTCCCTCCCTAGCTTCCATTGCTCTGTTATTGTGAGTTTTGTCCTTTATCCGTCCTGGTCTGAGTCAGGGAAGTGTGAGGGCTGTGCTGCTGTGGGATTCACAGCTGGCTGAGGTGTCTGTGTTCACCAGCTGCTCTCCAGAGACCCCCCCAGTATTGCACAAAGCTGTTTTCATGGCAAAACCTTTGAAATCTGAAGGGACGTTCCAGTGACTGTGGGTGCCATGTCTGGCTTGCCTTCAGCACCATGTGGAGACAAGCAAAGCAGCAGAATGGAGTGGAAATGGGATTTACCCTGAAAATCAGGACCAAAACTCTTCGGGGCTGTTCCAAATCCAGTGCACAACAGACAGCTGGAGCTGGAATAACACAGTCAGCAGAACAGAACCAGCTGCTCTGTGCCAATGTCGAGCCCTAACACAATTACCTGGGGTGGCACAGCAGGGGCAGGACTGCAGTTGGCACAGATTTTGCACCTGCAGGGAGAATCCTTTTAGAATCCCTGAATGGTTTGGGTTGGAAGAAACCTTAAAGATCCTCTGGTTCCACCCCTGCATTAATGTCCTGAGGTGACTTTTTTGATGCTTGTACCCTCAATTGTCTGTTCTGTTTATGCTGCATGTTAAGTTATACACCTTTAAGACTGGTTCTGAGAGCAAAGTGGGGAAAAGAAGAAGCTTCCCAAAGGGACCCCATTTGGAGACTTCCTCCCAAATTTGCTCTAAACCAGAACACATGGGCAGAGACACTTTCCACTGTCCCTGGTTGCTCCAAGCCCCAGTGTCCAACCCAGCCTTGGACACTTCCAGGGATCCAGGGACAGCCACAGCTTCTCTGGGCACCCTGTGCCAGGGCTGCCCACCCTGCCAGGGGACAATTCCTTCCTAATATCAAACCTAAATCTCCCTTCCTTTAAGTCAAGGCCATTAATGTTCATTAGTCATTTCCTCACTCCCTCTGCTCTCTGTTGGTTGGGGTTTGCAGCTGCGCTCATCTCTGCCCCATACTAGTGATTTCCTCATCTCTGAACCTCCCTTTCATATCAACAACATGGCTTTCCTCCCCTTCTGCTTTTTAAAATAATAATTTGTTTATTTTGCCAATAAAACTGCTTTTAGGGGACCAGCCAGGACCAATAAAAGTCACAGATACTAATTAAGGCAGTTGCACATTAATAGATTGCTTTTCTAGAGGTTTGAAATCACCATACGTTGTAAAGTCAACATTAATCCTCTTTTTAGTGACATGTAAATGAGGACAGGTTATTATTTGGAAAACAGGAGCAAAACCTGTAGCCTCTATCTCATTAAGTTATTTTGGTATAGAACCATAATAATCAGTGTTGCTTGGGGCTGAAACAGATGCCCAGTATTGTGATTAAGGAGATGTTTATGCATATATATTTAAAAGACAGCCCCAAAGAGGAGGACACAGCAGGATTCTGTACCCAGGCAGTTCTTCTGAGCAGGTAGGGGACAAGAATGACATTGCTCACCTCCTTCCTTTTTTGTGAGCAGCAGCTTAAGGAATAAAACTCCACACTAACAGCAGGAATCCAGCAGATAGGTGTTGGTCTGAATGTGCTGCTCAGTCATGGCAGAAACAGCACTTTAGGTAGAGTGAGTTCCATTTTTTCTCCTGATAGTTGTATCATTAGGATTTTGCTTGAATTTCAGGTGTTAAGTATACTGTGGGTACAATAACACAAAATGATTAATGGCCTATCCTAGGGAACGTGTCATGTCAATAAAACTGGTTTTTAATAGCACTGTTGCAATTCCCCAGTTGAAAGAATTTCAAGAGTCAGTTAAGACAAAACCTATTTTTCTTTATCAAAATTCCTTAGCAGTTTCTGTACCTGAGCACGGAGGACAGAGTGGGCTCAGAAACTACACAGAGGATTATTGCCACTCTGCTGCCATTCTCTCACTCCTTATCAGGGAAGAGAACAAGAAAAATATTGCTTGCAGTTCCTTTCCTATATCTCCCACCATCCCAGTAGCCAAACTAACCTGTGCTGCAGAAAAAGGGCTGGAAATATCACTGACTTCAAGCTACTACAATACAGGAGCTAAGTGGCCAAAAACATTAATTGGAATATTAAAAAAAAAAGTGTTTTTTTCCTTTGTGATTTTTTTGTGTGACCAAAAAATCCTGCATCAGACCTCATCCACTTTTCTTGGTTGTCTGTCTTTCACCTGGAAATTAGTCACAGACTGGAGGGAAGGTGACCACATCTTCCAGATTTTGCATTGCCCCAGTGTCCAATTCCTTAGTTTGTGCCCCCAAGAAGGCAGATGCAGCCTCCCAGGGTCAGGTAGACGTGCTGAAAAGAGAACAGTTAATAAAAGGGAAAAACAAAACAAAAAGCTCTAGATGTCTGGAAATGTTGCTGCTGAAAAGCTCCAAAATTATAATACTCAAACTGATTGCATGAAATTTCCAGCTGTTAAAAGGTGAACTTGATTCCTCCTTTAATCACTCTGAACACATAATACATGTCTAAAATTAAAGGTCATCCACTCACCCAGGGCCCTACAAATGTGCTTTGACATTAAAAGGTTTACAATTAAAATCCACCAGGACTGGGAGGTACCAGTAGGGCCCATAGGGATGGAGCAGGGCTGTTCCTGGGGCCAGGAACAATTTTTATTTGGTGTTGGGGCTGAGAGGGAGGGGCTGGGTGGGATCAAGCAGGGGGACCCCTCCTGCTGTCCCTGCTCCTGGGGGTGGTGGCAGCTCTGACCAGAGGGGTGGCCAAGCCCAGGGACAGGGCTAGGATGGTGCCCATGGCCAGGGGTGTCCCAGTGCCTGCCAGACACTCCTGCAGGGATGGGACACGTCTGGGGTGACAGGTGACAGGTCCTGGGGAGACACAGCCATGTCCTGGTGCAGCCAGGGATCACCAGGACCAGGGTCAGGGACAGCCCAGGATGTTTTGGGGATCACCAGGGTCAGGGACAGCCTCAGATGTGCTGAGGACCACCAGGATCATTCACAGCCCCAGATGTGCTGGGGATCACCAGGAGTAGGGTCAGACACAGCCCCAGATGTTTTGGGGATCACCACATTCAGGCACAGCCCCAGATGTGCTGAGGATCACTGTTACCAGGGTCAGGAACAGCCCCAGATGTGCTGAGACGCCTGGGACCAGGGTCAGGGACAGCCCCAGATGTGCTGGGGATCACCAGGATCATGCACAGCCCCAGATGTGCTGAGGATCACCAGGGTCAGGCACAGCCCCAGATGTGCTGGGGATCACCAGGATCATGCACAGCCCCAGATGTGCTGAGATCACTGTTACCAGGGTCAGGAACATCCCCAGATGTGCTGAGATCCCTGAGACCAGGGTCAGGCACAGCCCCAGATGCTTTCAGGATCACTATGACCAGGGTCAGGGACAGCCCTGGATGTTTTGGGGACCACCAGGGTCAGGGACAGCCCCAGATGTGCTGGGGGTCACCAGGATCATGCACAGCCCCAGATGTGCTGAGGATCACTGTGACCAGGGTCAGGCACAGCCCCAGATGTGGCACAGCTGGTCAGGCTGCAGCCAAACATGACAGTGCCAAGTGAAAAGCAGCAAGGGGGGGCTCAGCCCTGGCCCAGGACACCCACAGAGCTGTCTGGGCACAGGGACAGCCCAGAGCTGCCCCACAGCTGAGCTGCCCCTCAGCCCTGGCAGCAGGAGCTCCAGAAGAGCAGAGCTCTCAAGGCCATTACACTTTGATGCATTAATGTTCAGGAGAAACCCGGCTGTTGCTCTGCTTAAAATTATTTCTTTACCAGCAGAGCAGAGACGCTCTTTTTCTTTACATTTCTGTCAAGAAACAATTGGCGTGTCAGGTTGCATTATGTCACATCATGTGGTGAAACACGAGCTGACATACTGTAACCAAAAGGTATTTGAACATATCAAGTCAGCAACTGGAAGCAGGAATGCAGGCTCTTGCTCTCTCTGTCTTGGCAGGAGTTCTTGTTTCCAACTCTTGTTTTGATTCCTCTTGATTGCCAATTAAAAAAAAAATCACTGCAAAGACGAGTGTCCAGTTTTGCTGCCTGTGCTCAATGCCCCTTTAACCTTTCCTTCTGTTCCTTGAGAAAATGTAAAAAAAAAAAGCCATGAAAGCAGAAGAAAATCTACCCAGGTGAGAGAGCTTGGTTACAAAAAGTACCTGTGAGAGTTGACAACCTGAAGAAAGATTAATTAAAGTAAATGGAAATTTGGAAATTAATGAAACAAGGAAAAAAACCCCAACAAAACAGTAGAAATCAGTGCATAAGAAACCAGAGAAACCTGGTGCCAGTCATCATCATTTTTTGGGATGATACATGTCAAAGATTGAAATGGAGAGATTGGCAGTAATTTATTAATTTTAAGGAGGAATCCAGGGCAATTTATGCTGCTGTCTCAGTGTGATGGGATTAGGAACCAGCCCTAGGCAACCCCTTGCTCTTGGTTATCTGAATTTATGTGCCCCTGACCTCTACTGGTATCTTACCCAATTCATATGCTCATTCATTCATTTCTCTCTGTGCTTTTTCATTGATGCATTTCCAGAGACTGAAGAAAAGGAAATTATAATCTCATTAGTGTTTGTTCTCCTTTCCACCACTTTGTTATTCACTCTCTTTCCTGTCACTGCTGTGTGCTTTCTTCTCTTTTTTGTCTTCCTCTCTTGATTCTGTTCTTCCCTTTCATATCTTCTCAGCACATTGCACTCTTCTTTACTTTCAACCTCCCCCTTTCTTGTTTTTTTCCAATCACCTCACAAACTCCATTCTTTTCCTGTATTATTTTACATTTTATTTTTCACTAGAGTATTCTTCTCTCATCTTGGTCAGGACTTGAATTTTGCTGGAAAGGACTTTCAAAAAGCTGCTGCTTCCCCAGCTTCCTTCTGCTGTGATGGTTACCCGAGATGAGGCTGCTTTGCCCTGCATTAATATTTAGAGACTTGTTTTATGAATCTGAAGATTGATTTAGCGTGAGAGTAATGCAGGGGAACAGATGAACCATGGAAATGGTAAGGTCTACTTTGCTAAGATTCATAAATCTAAAAGCCATGCTGAGGTGAACAGCTTTTAGAAGAGCAGCACCTAATGACTGAAAACCATTGAATGTCTAAAGTCTTAAACAAGTTCGAAACTTATCTTTCACAGGTAGCAAAAAATGCTCTTTAATGGTTAAATACGTTCTCCAAACTCTTACAGAATTACAGCCTTTCTCTTTAAAATGTATAAAGTCTAAAGAGTTCAAGTAACAGCAGTTTTCTTAGGCAGTCAGGTGATAAATGTGCTATTTGCTAACATCAGGTATGCATTTTCTTACAAAAGCGATGCATATTTAAGATACTCTTGGTACTCCCATCCTTTTCTCTTTCAAAAATTATGGGGTTTTTTTTTTAGCCACTGAGTTTTTTGTCTTCTAGATACTAACCCCAACGATTTTTCAAGGTCAAATCATGCAGTACAGATTCAATTTCAGCACGGACATGTTAAATGGTAATCACCTCCTGGTTATTATTAACTCCAACAAAATATTCCTATTACAAGTAAAACACGAGATGACTTTTGCCACCCCTTGCTACAGAACTACTGTGCTTTTAGCCCACCCAGAAAGGAGCATTTTGGAATAAAATGTGACATTCTGAGGCAGAACTGTTCCATCTCTTATGCACAATAAGTTCTGTAATGGAAGCATCACAGCTCTGTCTGAAGCAGAGGGTTTAACACATTTACTGCCCTGCTGACAGGGAAAGACAGGGACAAGCTCAGTGGCTGTCACACAAACTTGGTGTTTAAGGATAAGACACATTCTTCTTCTGGCAGCTGTGAGGCAGTGGGAGGGAAGACACCTGAGAAATGGACCTTGTAACAGTCAAGGACTTTGTTTTCTCTTTGTGTTCTGTGTTATTTTGTGCTAGGAAAAGCGAGCTGAACTCCAGGGTGAGCCTGGATGTGCACTTGAGTAATCCATACACAGAACGTGCCTTTTACCTCTAAATTCACTTTACCTTGCAAGCAGAATAAACCATTTTCCTTGAACCACTGAGCTCTCCAAACTCTACCAGTGAGACTTGCTTAAACCAATCAGATTAGTTTGATATTTCCCACGCATATTGTTTTGTGTAATGTGAACACTTCTACTCAGTTTAGGGCTAAAAGCTTGACTTGTATGACCAAGGCCCATTATGCAAAAAAAAAAGTTAAAAGCAAGACACAGTGTGCAATTAAAGAGTAAAACTGCAAGAGAGTTCTGCTTTCAAGAGGGTTTTTTTCCTTTCCACCCATCATGCAAAGTGATGTTTATATAGCTGCTGGGAGTGTCTCGTGTGTGCAATGTCCACATCACAAAAATACACATTCTGGAAAACAAAGTGGTACCTATTCAAGATGGAAATGTAAAGTCACTGCAGAGGAAAAACAAAAAGACCTGTGGGGACCTACCCTGGATTTTGAATAAAATTGTGAAGCTGGGCACAAAGTGTGAAGAGAACTTGTAGCAGTTGCATGTGGCTTGGTTCTACTCAAGCAGTGAGGGAAATTCAGTGTTAATGAAGCAATTTTTAGCATCATCTGTTGTTCTCCTGGAAAAATGTGGTACTTAGTGGTACTTGCTTCCTGGCAAAAATGATGTATTTTGGTGTTTAGATTTTGGCAAATAAACCCACCTGCATTCCAGAGCCTTGTAGCTGTGGGCTCTTTGCTGAGCCACCTGGCACTTCCCCTAAGCATTTCTGAGTATTGAGAGCTAACGAAGGAAGTTAGAGTTCTAAAGCTTGGCAAAAGTTTTGGAAAAAAAACCCCACCCAAACCCCAAAACCCCCAGTGAACACTGTTTGACTTTGTATCTGTTCTAGGTTCATTACTCTTGTGGGTTAGTTTTAAAATAGAGGCGGAGGTGTAAATGTTGTATGTGAACACAGTGGCTTTCAGAAGTGTCCTGAACATCACTAAAGAATCAATGCTACCAAGAGGATTTGATCATTCCACATTTGGCTGTTTCTTCCTACTGTAAAATTTGTGGTCTTTATCAATATTTGAAGAGTCAAACCATTCCCCTCAAATGATTAATAGAATCCCCTAACATATAGGGGAAAATGTTGAAATTTGATTTTTTTTTTTTTAAGTAATCTAAGAATAAATTGTTTTCATATAGATTTTTTTTTTCTGAACCTATATTGAAGCATTTGAATTGTACTCATGGAGCTACATTTATAAGAAAAAGTATTATCTTTTATTAGATCACATAGTATATCTTGAAAAAGAAGCTCTCAGACTCACAAATGCTTTCTTGGCCCCTCTGTAGGGATATGGAAAATAATCTTGCTGGGAGGAAGAGAGCTCAAGGGAGAATATAGATGTCCTGTTAATCAGGACATAAAAAAGAAAGGAGAAGCTGTGATGTGACAGTGACTGGTGGGAGAAAATCTGGCAAACAGCAGAGAGAAGATTGGGAGATATGACAATTTGGGAAATGTATGTATAATTTATAAATCCAGACTTATTTTATCAATTTCATGTAGCACTCTTGCTCGGTCTGTATTTAATCTGCCACTTGCTGGCTGGGGCTGTGCCATAGATCACACACTCCATGTGAACAGATACAAGAGTGATCTGGGAAGAGATAACAGGGTATGATTTTTGCTCAGAAAAGCACTAATGCTAAATAGACTGGTTAAACTAAAGGAAACTGATGGTCTCAGGTTGTCTTCTAATTTAGAACAGTGGGAGCTGCCTGGTGAGGGAGCAGATGAGGGAAGCTGTACTGTGAGCTGCTGGAACTGCAGGCTGATCAGCAGGGCACTGAGCTTTAACACCACAGAAAAATTGTCCAAAACTCCAAGGTCTTACAGGGTTTCAACGGTCCCAGAGAGAAGGTTTTGATTTTCTGGATTTTTCATTTGCCTTTTTGCTTTTCATTTTGAGAGGCTGTAAGTCTAGGTGCTTTCTCCATTAGCATGGCCTGGATAATAATATAAATTTATAGTCTCCACTTACTCTGTAAGTGCTGTAAGGCCTCACAAGATGAAACTGTAAGCTGCAGGATTTTGTGTCTGGAGTGGGAGCTTATCTCATTCTCCTGGCTCCTGCTGTTCAGACTTTGGTTGCTTCCTGCTCATTTTACTGATACAAAATGCTCAGGTTTGGTTTTCCATCAGTGTGTGTTTACCAGCAGCACTTTGGCACAATCACCTTCCCTTCCTCCTCCCCGGGCATTGTGGCCTTGAAGAACTTTTAAGTGAGGGCTGAGCACAAGTTTCTGTTTGTGTTATCTTGCCCTGGAAAAGGAAAGATATTTCACAGAGCACTCCAGCTCAGCCAGCAGCTGAAAAGGAAGCAGGGTATCCTCTCCACATCAGCACAGGTCAGCACAGAGATGTTTGTTGTCTTCCTGCCTTCTTTAAAAGGTAAATACTGTCACAAGTCCAAATTGCAGGGTCTTTCTTCTTTAACAAGCCTTTAAGCATTTAGGATCACCAAGGTCCTGTCCCCGTGACCCCAAGTTGCTGCTGGAATACAAATATTTTCTAAACACAAATGCAGCACCACTGTTGCGACAATTATGTGTGCACTGGGTGCCCAGCCCCAGGAGGCAGGGTACAGCCCAGATCCTGTGTCTGACTCCTTGGTCAACCAATTAATGGAAATAAAGGATTTTTTTTTCATCTTGTTACATTTGCTAAGACTTTATTCATAATGTAATATTCAAATTAAGGATAAGCTGACTCCCTTTTTCCCTCAGAGCAGTTACAGTTTCCTTGTGTGAGGAAGAAGAGGGGCAGGCTCTGATCTCTTCTCTTTGATGACCAGTGGCAGGACCTGAGGGGATGTCCCAAAGCTGAGTCAGGGAAGGTTTAGGTTGGATATTAGGAAATGATTCTTCATCCAGAGGGTGGTCAGACCCTGGACCAGGCTGCCCAGGGAGGTGGTCACACCACCAAGGGTTCAGGAAGCATTTGGACAACACCCTCAGACACACAATGTGGCTTTCAGGCTGCTCTGTGCAGGGCCAGGAGCTGGATTTTGATGATCCTTTTGACTCCTTTCCAACTCCAACTATTCTGTGATTCCAACTCTTTTGTGCTGTTTGTATTCACTCCCCTCACAGCTTGCTTCAAACAGCCATTCACAAAATCAGAATTATCTGTATGAGGACTGTTCCTCTGCTGGGAGTCCCTCCCCGGGGGCACCTGAGGTGTTTCTTGGCTACTGCACTGGGAATAAATGGCTTTAAGGGACAGGTTTGTCAGGTGAAAAAGAAATCAGAAAGGTCAGTATCTGCGGAGAAAACACCTGAAAAGGATCTCTAAAGGACAGCCTGTATTGTGTAGCTACCCATACATGTATGTGGGGGACATTTGGTATATACAGACAATTTTAAAATGCCTGGTGAGTTTGGCCTTAATTTCAGAAATAGAACCACTGTGCTGAAGAGTGAACAAAAGTTTGTAGGAAGTATTGGATTCACTGGAGTTTTTTGAAATGCATCCTGTAAATCTGCAGATGAACGTGTCTCCTCCTCCTACAGCAGGTCCAAACTCCCACCTGTGCAAACCATAAAAGTTATGACAGAGGAGCAGTGTTAATTTTGACAGAAGTGTCAAATTTGTCTTAATTTTTTTTTCATTTCCCATATAACGCCACTGAAGGAAGCACAGAGGAAACATTTTAGAATTTCTTTTCAAAAACAAGTTCTTCTGGCAAATCAAGAGACTTTTTTTCAGTTATTTGCTATTTTTAGTTTCTTTTGTAATATCCACTTTTCTAGTTGCCTTTTTTTTAATCACCAGAAGGAATAATAGTATCTTTAAGGGAAAGAACTGATTTCTGAGGCTAGTCTTGGTTCTTAGAGCTGATCTTACTCTGTTTCTTCTACTTTTTGTTAGTTTGTTTATAACAAGAAGCCTTCTCATGCAAAGCAAATATTTATGAAAATGTGTAAATATTTCCTTTGGAAATCGAGGCTTTTAAGCCAATTTCAGTGAAATTATGCTTACACTGATGTATCAGAGCAGAAATAGCACACTGCACATCTTGCAGCGCAGTGTGACTGGGATATAAAACTGCACTTTGGGGCAGCCTTGCTAATTTAATTGTTTCACTTTTGTGCAGTCTCTTTAGGTTTTTTTCCTTGATTTTTTCAAATTATTCTAGAAGGCATCTTAGTGTAGATCCCATTCTATTGAATGTTCAATTTTCATGTTTTGAAAAATATATATATATACATATATTTTAATTTGGAATCCGAAAATGGAAAAGGAGAGGTATCAGGCAAAGTGCAGAAGGCATCCCTTTAGCTGCAGTTCCAGAACTCCATTGGACAGGAAAGAAGCACTTTTGTGTTGTTCTTTTTAGGTGTACAAGTACATGGTAGGAGTTCAGTCCGAGGACTACTTCCTCACATCTCATTTGGTTCTTATCAGTGTGTTAATGAAGCACAGCTCCATTCTTTTAGCTGGTTTTAACATGGAACAGTATAAACCAATATGTGTTTATGATACCTCTTTTCTGATATTATAAATTACTGTATTTTATATATCTGTCTATAATAAAAATAGATTATTATTATTGTGTCCTGCAATAATAGGACAAGTTGTGTAAATTTAAGAGAGACAATTTAAGGCAGACATCCAAATTAACAACAGTTTCATGCTTTTGACTTAGAAATCTGGCTTTCATTTAATTAAAAAAATAAAAATAAAAAAAACTTTATGAGATTGCAGGGAATCTTGGCTGCCTGCAGCCATGTCCATCTCCATCTGACATTGTTCCTGTTAATTGCTTGGCCCACCTCACAGGGGCAGAGCTGCCAAGACATTAGAGCTCCATGCTTTGCATAATGAGGTGAGGGGCATCATTTGCAGCTGGGAGAGCCATCCCAGGGAGGTCCTCAAAGCCCTCTGGGTTCACCTGGTGGCTTTGCTGTGCCAAATGTGGAAGGCAGGCATGGAAAACAGGATTCCTCCCAGCCAGGAGGGGCCAGCCCCACTGCAGCTGGCAGCTTGGACCTCTTGTGCTCCATTCTAACAGGAAAACACTGCCTGATTGTGGCTGGAGAGGGAAAATTAAACCACCCCCCCCCCCCAAGACAGAGGTTTTTGGGACCTCCCTGTGAGGAATTGGCTGACACTGACTCAGAGTGGAGGAGAATAAGCATTGCTGAGCCCAGGTGGTGCCACGAACAGCTGGAACTCCTGAGCCTGGGTGGAAGGTCTGTCTTGTCCTCCTGTGCTAGGATTTGGCTTTGCCTTTCCTTTCACGTTGGCCAAGATTTTCTGAGCAAAGTATATTTTTCCTGACCAAAATTGGAATACATTTCTGCTGCAGTGCTCAACATTGGGTCACCACCAGATGCTGACAGCAGCCCGGAATGATGTGCACTTAGAAACCACACAACTCAGTTCTCAATAGATGCCTGACAGGTGCTGTAGGCAAATGTTGCTTCAGCTACCAAAAATTGCATTTGAAGGAGTCTCTGGCCCAAGGGATACGAAAGCCTGTGCATTGACATATTTCACTATAGTTCAGTATATTTTCATAGTTCAGTATGGAGCAGATTCATTGCTTAGGACATTTTATGTCCTATTCTATTATATATTTGTCCATTTGTATTAACTGTTGGAATTTTAGAAACAGAAGGACGTCCTGTGTGTTTCTTGGTGTAATATATGAATCCTGGAGTGAACATGTAACACAAGTTTTAACAAAAGTTTCATTTTTTTTTTGTGTCCATACTATCTGCCTACCTCCTTGTGTCTAACTCCCATCTCCTACCAGTGCCTGGCTTGCAAATATTTCCTCCTCTATGCAGAACTCCTTCTTCCTGCTCTTTCTGCCAGGTGGTCTTAATGTAGCTGAGCCTCTGCTGCAGCTTTGAACCAGCTCTGAGGCAGTGGTGTCCTCCTGGATAAAGAAGAAACATCATCCAGGAAATACCAACAAGGATCAAGAGTAGCTTGTACCATCTAGAGGTCAAGGGAAGTTTCTAGCTGGTTCTTCTCCACAGTGACCACACAGCCTCTGTTCCACCTGGTCTAGTGCTCAGCCAGCTGGAAATAAGAGGGTGGAGAAAGATCCTTTTTGACTCACGTGCAACTTTCATTTTACATCTCAGGCTTTCTAGAAGTAAACACAAATGAAATTGAAATACCTGCAAAGAAAACAACATTCCCCAGAGCCCCTTGAGAACACCCAGTGCAATCCTCTGCTCAAACAGGCTCAGACAGAGCAGGTTGCCCAGGATTGTGTCCATTCAGGTTTGAGCATCTCCCCAGAATGATTAAGGAGGTGTTAACATGACTGAACAGCTGCTACAACCTAAAAGCAATTACTGGTGCAGCAGGACATGGTTTGCTTAGCAAGGGCCTTCCCATTTTCCTGATAACTGCTGGAAGAGAGGAAGGATTTAGGACCAGCAGGAGAAACAGAATTGGACTCTTTAAACGATTACAAACTTCTTCATCCCTTGTGGGGCCTGCACAGTGTGGAACCTGCTGATGGAGCAGGTTCTCAGTAAAGATTTAGGTGAATGTTAAGTCTGGTGATAAGTGACCAGAGCAAAATCTTCTCCTCAGATATCCCAGCTGGAATTCAACCATAAACTCACACCAAGCCCTGCAACATTTGGTGTGGAGGAGCAGATGTCCAATGCTGTTCCAAAAGCAGCACATGAAGCAGCACTTGCTATTGGATTTGTAACTTGTATTTTTTGCTTGCGGACCTGTGAATATGTATTTTCTGTTATTAGAGATAACAAATATCTCTTAATATTGAAGTTAAATTTAGGTCTTTGCATACTTAACAACTGCATGCATTTAAATATACAAATAATAACACTTAACTTACTCTGAATTTACCTCATCACTAAAATATTGGTACTCCAAACCTGGGATATTTTACAGGTTCTCAGATTAACTTTGCAGACAGCTTGTCAGTGAGTGGGGGTTACTTGTGTGGCCTGGTGAGATGTTTTCAACAATCTGTTGCCAGAATATCTGTCTATAAATAAGTTTATTAGTAGACTTCATTTATTAAAGGGAAAATTAGTAGCAAGCTTTGTTTTTCTTCTCTGCTTAAGGAGTGAAATAAATTGCCAGTTGGCTTGTTTTGTTGTTGTATTTTTCCCCTGTGTGTTTGTGGTGGTTTGTTTTTGGGTTTTTTTCACTGCAGTATTTGCAGTTTGCTTTGAATAACCAAAGGAATAAATTCCATTTTCAGTGATGAGGATTAAAAGACAGCACCAAGGTATTACTACAGTCAGACAACATTCCACAGTGTCCTATATTAAGCATTCCCTGAAAGTAAAGATTTGCATGTTCCACGTTAATTATCCCACCTCCAGTTGTACCCTCTTGCCATAATACCCTGAAGAAAGTGTTATTTATATTAATAAAGCATTGCACTCCCAAGAACAACCCATCACACTGGTCTTCACCCTATACATAAACCCTCCAAAATAAAAAAGGGGGAAAGAGAGCTCTACCCCAAGCAGAAAGCGAGCGAGAGTGTCTGGCAGCTCATGGAAACACAGCACATCCCCAGTCACATCTGACTGCAGACTGAGGGGCAGATCATACCTCAGACAACCTCTTTTCCTCCCTCAGGGATATTAATTCTCTTCATCCATTCAATTAGCATGTGAAATTAATGCTGTTCCTGAGAATATTAGTGATCGGAATTCTGGTAATGCTCATACCCACGTTGATCTCACTGCATTTTCCATGACAATTAGGGAGGGAGTAGAATTCCATTGTAAGAGTCCTGTGACATCCCTATTTGCCAGACCCTTGCCCTCTGCACTTGTACAGGAGCCTGTTAAAAAAGCCCAGACTATATCACTTCAGAGGGAGAAATTTTTTTTTTGCCTTTTCTCAGTGGGCTGACTGTGATAGTTGACACTTATCAGTAATATTTAGCCACGGTGTGGAGTTGATGCAGAGTGACTTATCTGAAGCATCTTAGCCTGTCTCTTTAAAATAACTCTGTCACATGTTCATAAACAAAAAATAGAGGTCAGATAATGTTACTTGTCAGGTCTGACTATGCCTTGGCTTTTATTTGAGAGTGCAGAGAGACCAATCTTAATAAGAGACCAGCACTGCTGCATTTGAATTACATGCTTTTTGTCCTTTTCTTATTTGAAAATCCTGCCTGCTTAATTTGGCAATAAATTAAGCACTGCTGCTAAAACTAGATTTTCATTGAGACTGAAGGAGCAATGCCCCTGCTAAGGAGGAATGATTGCAGTGAAGAGGTCAGGTTCATTCATTCTCACCTTAATTGAGCTGTAGGACACTGGATTTAGATTCCAACCAGTCCCTTACTGGCAAAGATCAGTCTCAACAAACAATGTGAATTTAGGACCCTTTGAAAAGATGGCTTAATCGGCATAATTCCCTTTTCCCCTGCTCTTTTCCTCCCACTGGGCTCACATGCTGTTGTCTTTTCTGTGGTCCTCCTGTATAAAGTCTGTGGCCAGGCTCAAAAAGGGAAAGAAGATATTTATATTAAATATATATATATATGTATCTATCTCCATTTATAAAACGAGATAAATGTATAATATATCAAGCAAGTTTTAATACTCAGAATTAATTTCTTTACAGGAAAGTAAAATTATCTAATAATATACTTTACTAAATCTGTTCCATGGCAGTGAGCATGATTAAGAAAGAACAGTTTTCGTCCTGTAAATTATATTTTAAAATTAAATTTTAATAACGCAGTAATGCTGTCATTCATGTTTCCTATATTTTAATAAGTAAATTGGCTACCTTTCAAATCTTGTATAAAACTGGATTTCTGTCCTATGACAAAACTGAAAGTAGTGCTTTTCCCAAATTATTAAATTATAGTAATTAAGGGGAAAATCCTAAGAGATTTTATTTTCACTTCACATTTAACCTTCCCATTTGTTTTTATAGAGGTTTTCCTCTGGTTCTTGTTTCTAAACAAGAATGTTCTCCTGGTGAGCATTCGTTACCACTGAGCCCATATGAGCAGACATTTATTGACACAGTTAAAACAAACCCAGTCCCTCCAAATGAAGAGCTGGGTTATACGTTTTAATATATCTATTTATCTTTGTGCTCCTGTCCGAGCCAGTAAACAACCTGAATATCTCTCTTTTATGGGCTGTAATGGCTCAAGGGGAAGAGCTTGGCAATTATTTAATTAATTCCATTGAATATTAATGCATGTGGTTGCCAAGATATTTATGGACTGGGGAAGTTCAGTCATCTTTTGGAGCTCACTCCTCTTGGAAACGCCTTCTCTCTTTAGGATCAGCTCCTTCCCCTGAAAAACACACATATTTGTAGTCTATTTTTTGCTTTTTTGCCACGTGGCATGAAGAGGAGTTTGTACTTTTTCCTGCCTACCTGCTTTTGAAAGCAGGATTCCTGCAGATTGGAGTGTTTTATGTGGATCTTTTAACTGCTTTTATGACAGACTTGCCTTTAACTGCAAGCCCAGCACCACGACGGAGGGATGTTTCCTGGTGTGGGACACTCCTGGATTACCCTAGTTTCAGGGATAATTCAGAGGAATTATGGACAACCACAAGTCTCTGAAGTTCCCATCCATCCCATCCTAGGGTGTGAGAGGCACAGCTCCTTGTCCCCTGAGCAGAAATATCACTGGGGCAGAGCTTGTCTTAAACTGTATTCAGCCACTGGTAAATTCTGTTTAGTTCTCACTTAAGTCAAACAGTCTTTCCACTGAGGAGCTGTCATTTGTGCAGAATTAACTTATAAAATCAGGGCCCTGTGTTGGCAGAATGTAAAAAAAAATCAGAATATCATTTCCAGGGGCACAAACCTCACTGCCCTGATAGGGGATGACTTCCACAGCACTGGTGTTTGGTTCTAAACAAAAACAAAACCCCACAGTTATCTGTATAAGTGGGCAGGAACACTATATAGGACTGTAATTCTTTGAACCTTTGTCCAGAAAAAAATACATTCAAAATCATGTAGGTGGAAGAAATTGCATCTGGTGGGTGAGCTGTGCACAAAGAGGAAATTAAACAATAAAAGGTTCTCTTAAACATGAAATGTTTGCTGTTTATTACTGCTACTATGGTGCAGTCCTGGTCTGGAAATACATCCTGCAAACAGCACAGAACTCCTTTGGAAGCCAGCAGAGCTTTGGGAAGGGTCTGAGACAGAGAATTTCTTCCCCATGGCATTCAAAAAAGCAGAAAGTAGAGCAGAAGAAAACTCTCAGCTGTTCAAACAGTGACTACATATGGTTTCCAACAAATCTTGTAAGCTCAAATTTGGCTAATTCTAAAGAAAAGCACTTAAACAAAGTCTAAAGGAAAATACTGAAAGAAAAGTATTCAGTGGAAATGGTGACATGGCAATGTGTGCAAATAATTATTTGGGCATTACAGAGCAAAGGTGAAACATTGCTGGCAGGAGGTTGGAGAAAGGTAAGACCAGATCAGCTGTTTCATTTGCTGATTTCAATTAGCTGATTTTCCAAAGTACAGATTGATTGAGGAGATTGCAACAGTCTAAACATAATTTGCTACTTGGATCTGTAAGTTGCATAGCTGCCAATAAATACTGCGTTTTCTCAACAGTTCACTGTCTTAGGAATGCTCCCTGTGGTAAATTCTTCTGGAAAGTGAGTTGAGATTGTCGAGAATCTTGGAGCTCCAGCTCTGAAATCAGCCATAGGAATGGGGTGGGGTTTTTTTAGGCCACACAGTTAGTCTGTTTCCATCTTGCCTCCTCGGTTTGCAAACACAATTTAGTTTCTCTGCCAGCTCACCCCTCGACCTTCTGCTGAGAATGACATTATAACACCACTTCTGGTGACAGCTTGGGATGTGGGTATTTATCCACTGAAGCTCTGGACCAAACCCATCAATTCTCTGCGTCCAGAGGATAAAATGTGCCAGTGGGCAGCTCTGACTTTCAGCCTTTGCTGTCTGGGGTCAGGAGGGAACCAGGGACCTTTCCATGGGTGACACCACAGCCTGTCAGAGAGCTCTCATTTAAAATAATGCTCTAAAATAGATAAAGATACACCCAAATTGCTAATCAAATAACAGCTTTAATGCCTCAAAAAATGTGGAGCAAGTTACAGGCACCAGAATAAATTGCAACTGATTTTGAGCAGTCATTGAAGAAAAAGTTCAGGGGCCGTGACAGAAAGAGCCCCTGGGACTGGGTGATACCTCATTAATTCAGTCTGTAAGGTCAGGTCTGGCCATGTGTATTTGCAATAGGTCCAAAATGCCTCTTTAAACATTTACAGCTTTTTTATTTCTTTACAGTTCTATGCCACACTTAGCATGGATTGACATATTTTATGTGTTTTGTTCAGTCCTGTATGGCACGTGCTCAGGATGTGATGAACACATGCATTTGGATATACACATTTATACAAACATGGAACAGTTAATCTACAGAAGGAGCATCTGGGGGTGGTGTTTGTATTTTCTGTTATACCACTGCTTGCATTACACTTTCCCCTCCTGCTTTCACTGAGCCTTGCCAAGGGAGGACCCTGAGGCAAAATACCTACAGGTTTTCCAAATAATTCCACAGACTAGCTTCTTCCATTCTCTTTCCTTACTCCCCTTCCTCCTTCCCTGCAGTTTTATTGCCTTTATTAAGGATAAACATTAATAAAACACTATTTGAATTCTTGATTTAAAGAAAAACCCCACACAAAATAGTTCCTTTTTGGAGGAAGTACTTTGGGGGAGCGACCATTATGGGAAGGAGTTTTTAATTCACTGTTAATTTTGGTCTTAAGCAGATAAATGCAGCTGATGCACAGCAGAGCTGCATGAGTTTACCATGGTGCAATACAGCACTTTTCACAACTTCATGTACCAGTGCTTACCTTCAAGGAAGTAAAACCTTGGTGTTTGCTGGTGTTCCAGGTAATCAGTGAAAGGAAATGGTAGAGATCCCAAAATGACTTATTTTTTGTCATTGTTCACCCAGAAGGATAAATCTTTCTCTTAAAACACAGACTGTTTTCAAGAGTTTGTTCTGGCAAAGAGTTTTTGGAGACTTTCCTTCTCTCAAAATAGAAACTCTTATTTATAAGAATTAAACTATCATACATCAAAGAAAATTGGTACACCAAACATAACCTTTTCTTGAAGATAAAAATAAAATGCTTTACAGTTACAGGTTCACTTGGTTTATTCATGTATATAAATCTCCCCAAGGATGTGTGCATTTTCAGTAACCTTTTTATGCTTTAATTTGCAGCTTATTCCAGCAGTGCCTTTGTTAGAAAAAAACCATGCAATGCCTTAAAAATATGGATTTGTGGCATTAAAATAGTAAAAAATTAAAATTAGAGGTTTGTGATTCATTTTTCCACCTGTTTTTATCTGCAAAAACTTGGGATCAGTGAGAAAAAACATCACTTCATCTCTAGAAAGTGAACATCTGACGGAGGGAAATAAATGGCTTGGACTTAAAAAAATTGGATTGGCTCTCAGCTGGTTCCTGAAGGAAGAAAGTTTGGTGAGTGAAGCTGTTATCTGTGGAAGAATATTTTTCATTTAATAAGTAATTCTCTGTAATTAAAATAAAAATGAAATGGCTTTCACTGTAATATCCTCAGAGTGTTTACCAAACTAATATTCTAACTACATAAAGGCAGAGGTAATTTTTCATCCATAAGCTTTTTATGGAAATACATCTATTATTTCCCAAAGCAGAAAATGTTACATTTTATTACATTTTCTAAGCAGGAAGATTTTTTTTGTGTAATAGAATTTTTTACACAGCGCATAATTTATGGACTCTGGGAACAGGTGAGTAGAATGTTGTTCTCAGTTGAGGAGGAACCTTTGGCACACCTTAAGATCACCTACATTTGCAATATATTTTGGATAATTTTATACAGATGAATCCTCACAGAGAGCTTTCACAGCACCAGAGAGAACAACACTGGCCAGGTCTATTTGTGTTTATGAGTCTATTCTGTGTTTACAGAGCAGCTTATTTTATGTTCTGCTTTAAAAATAATAAAAAAAAAAAGTTAAAAAAAAATCAATATGGGCTGTTTTGAAAACAAGAAAACTGTAATTAAAGGCATTGATGGATAGTTGCATTAGCAGCTCTTCAGCAGCTAATCTGGGCCCATCTGTTCTGCAGTGGCCTGAAAAGGTTAACAGCATATGGATGCCTCCTCCTGCCACAGCCTCCAGCACAGCCCTGCCAGGCTGGGGAACAGGGCACAGGGCAGGATTCTGCAAAAGCACATCCTGCTCCAGCTCAGCCCCTGCTGCCAAAACTGGCCACAGAGGACACAGCCCTGCCAGGCAGGCACAGCACTCACTGGTGTAAGTATGATTATTTTCCCTTTTTTTTTGGCAGTGTGGAGCAAAAAGACTGAATCAGCAAGTGGGTGTATGGGGAGGTCAGAGGGAGCTAATAGGAGTTACTGAGGTTTGGGGATTTTGGGGGGTGAGAACTAGTGGGTTGGTTGAAAAGAAAATTCAAAAATAGGAAAAGTTTGAACAAACCACCAGAAAACACTGGATATCTTCAGAAAAACTCTGAAGCTGATTAATGAAGAGTGCATTGTCTATCTTCTATGCAAAATGGATTTTTTTCAATTATGCTGTTTATAACCAATGATCAGTACATTGTCATAGAAGGAGCAGCTCTGGGGCAGAGCTATTGTGTTTGTGGGGGTCTGGTGATGCCTTAAGTTTTATCTTTCCTGTATTTCAGGTTCTGTGCTGCCCAGGGGTGCAGCTCTGAGCTCACACTCAGTGTCACTCAGCTCTGCACACAGCAGGGACACAAAACAAATCCTTGTCCTGCTGCACACCAAGGACAACTGTCAGGCCCAAAAGCACAGACAAGGGTGGGCTGGAGGGAGGAACAAGAAGGATGGGACCTCACAGCCTGGAGCTGGAATTGGACAATTAAACCCCAATAAGCAAATGGACCTAAACTTATCAAAGTGTGACACCTCGTGACCAGTCAGTCATTTTGTGACCATTTTGGGTTCATTTTTTGTCCATTTTGTGACCATTTTGGGTCCATCTTGGGCAGGACAGGAGCCTGACCAGGGCTACACCCAAGGTGGACCCAAAATGGTCACAAATGGCTCCTGTCCTGCCCAAGGTGTACCATAAAAGACCTTTCAATAAATACCTACATTATCCTCCAGCTGTGTCCAGTCTCTGTTTCAGGTCAGCCTTCCCAAGGCATTTCTGGCACACAGAACTGTGTCTCCCAGTCAGGCCATGCCCAGCTGCTTCTGGGGGATGCCAATGCCAGGGCTGCAGCTGTGCCCAGCTGTGGAGGCAGCTGGGACACAGCGCCTCACCAGGGATGCTGCAAAGGAAATGGCTCTGTGAGTTAACCTTCTTCATTTGTTGCTTTACCTCTTTATCATCAGCATAGTTTTGTTAGGAAAATGAATCCACAAACACCAGAGGTTTGTGTCCAAAAAGGAGACAGAGGAGTCCTTTGACTTTATTCCAATAAAGGGAGAGGCCATGGGGCTTTTCCCCTGGGCTCTCTCAGATTTTGGAGGATGCAGCCTCCTGCTTATCCCAATTTCCCGGCCACATTTCCCCCTCTCTGTCCCCACTGGCTGAGGTACTTGAGAGTTACAGACTTCCCAGAGTGCCTGATACCTAAAATTCCCCTTTAATACATAACCCCTCCTTCTAATTTTTAATTCTTATGGAATTTATGGGTTTCCCCCATTGTTTCTTTCATCTCTCAATATCTAATTTCATTTATCAGCAAACCTACAGTTTGTAAAGGCAGATGTCTTCTTTTCCATTCATCAATCAGTGGAATCCTTCCCATGGTGTCTTCTATCTCTCAGTGCTGATTTTATCTACCAGCAGACCCACTGCTTGTTTGTAAAGACAAATCTGTTGTTCCTTTCAATTTTCATCAAAGGGGGGAGAAAAGAACCATGGGAGAGGTAATAGTTTTGTCCATTTATACATGTAGTATACAGTTCTTTAATGGTATAGCTCTTAAATTGCACTTAATAGTTCACGAACTCTTCAGAGTAAAATTAAACTGTTTGGATTGTTTCAGATATCATGGGGAGAGGTTTCTCATTCCTGTGAGTATCTGAGTGGTGGCTTAGCCATGAGGGAGAAGGTAAACTGTGGTAAAAGCAGGAAAACTGAAAATGCATTGAAGGGATAATTGAGGAGTCATCACCCCTGTTATTGATTTCCTCACAGCAGAGAAAGCTTTGTAGCATATGAGAGCCTGGCTCTTCATTCTCCCACCTTGAAGAAAAGTGGTTGCAGGAGAGCATTTGGTTATTGCTCTCAACTGGGTAAAATACTTGAGGGCTTTATTTGGCTGAGTTTCCCTATTTGACTCTAATGCAGGCAGATTCACTGAAAGGGGGAAATTGTTTAAGAAGCTGGAGAGGTGAACAGTGCTGCAGTGGCTATGCTTTTATCAGCCTGTGAGGGCCAGATAAAATGTGTCAGGAATATTCTGCAGTCTCCTGTAGGACTCTCCATGCTCTGCAGAGAAAGCAGGGACCTGTCACAGCATTTGTGCACCTGAGTTAATCAATCTCCATCACTTCTGGAGGCTGGCATGGGACTCAGGCTGCATTTCAGGCATGTGAGAACTGCTCTGCCTGCTCAGCTCTCCCTCAGAGCCAAACCCAGTGAGGGAACGCCTCACAGGACAGAAAATGCCAGTTATTCAATGTATAACCACAGGATGAAGCAGAGTCAAAGTCATTTAACAATGAATCATCAAAAACCTCTCTGATCAATAACAAAAAAAATCATCACTGAAGATTTCTGAGTGGCTGAATAACCTCCAGAGCAAGAAATAACACTTGTAACTGTGAAAAGAACTAAGTGAACAGGGATTATAAATTAGAAAACTTTATTCAGAGTAATGCCATAAGAGGAACAGGTAGAAGAATAACATTACTCTATCAAATATCTTGTGTGTCTGGATCCCTATGAAAAACATAAGAAAGCAATTGGAAAATACATACAGTGTGAGAGAGGAAGTGGAGGTCTTAGCACAGTGTAAAACTTATGAGGTAATTGGTGTTCAGAAACTTGAATGAATAATTCAGGTATTGTAAACCCTAAACAATATTTGAATTTTACAGGAGTATACCTTGAAAAGAAAAAAGAAGAAAAAAAGAAAAAAGAAAGAAGAAAGAAGAACAAAGAAGAAAAAAAGAAGAAAAAAGAAGAAAAAAGAAAAAATAAAAAGAAAAAAGAAAAAATCACACACACACAAAAAAACCTCAAAATCAAACCAAAAAAAACCCCAAAAGACTGAGAGTTGTGTCTGGGATTTTTGTTTTGTTTTGGTTTTGGTTTTGGTTTTTTTAATGTAAGAGCAGGAGAATTATAGGTGAGGGAGCTTAATTTCAGTTTTGGGGAAAATACAGTGAACCAAAGGTACTCCTGGTTTTTCTTTCCACTTTTCTTGCTCTGATCTCCAAGCAAATGAAAGTGCCCAGACATACAACTCAAATAAGTGGAAGAGCTCCATACAATTAAAACTTGGGAAAGTTTTCCTGCACCTTCTGCTTCCCCTTTCCAGCCCCATGGCCAGCACCGTGTGCTGGTTGGCTTTAATTACAAAATATCACCATATTTTGATCCTCATGCCTCAGGTTTGCTGCACTGCAGGTCCTCTGATTTGTTTTGAAGTAAACTCTGCTATTGATACATTATTAAGTGGGTGTGGGGTTAGCACAGCCTTAGAGTAAAATTTTTCCAAGGGTTGTAATTTCTTCAGTGAGAGGCAGGTTCTGTTTGATTCCAGACACTCTGTAGAGAAATACTTTGCAGGCTGAATTTCCAAGTACTCTCCAGTACCTGAGCTGCCTTGTGTGCCCATAATGAAAGTTCTGTTTGCATCAGGAGAAAGACATATCCTGGTATGCCTGGTGTCATGTTTTGCCCTCTTTTCTAGGGAGGAAAAAGGGAAATAATGTTGTTCCAGTACTAAATCCTTCCTTGTCTCAGCCAGGAACCAAAGCAGTGCCCTGCAAGGACCTGTCCTGCAGGGAAGTCACAGCTTGGCAGCCTCTTACCCAAATTTTCTTTGATCAGCAGTGAGAAAGATATTCTGGGATGTAGTTGGACCTTAAATGTGGGTGCAGTGCCCTGTGAGTGATGTTTGGAGGAGTTTTCTGTGTCTTGTCATTTTAACTTCAATCTTTGACAGCCCTGTTGTGTGGACCCCAAATTGGTGGTTTGGTCTCCTTCCCAAAGGATTTGCTGCATTTTATATCCAGAACATATACAAATTTGTATATAATTAATGAAATAAATGAGCAGAAAATGTAAAACTCACTGTTTAGTTTTTAAATTGTGCTACCAAGTTGTCGTGGACATGTGTCTGATTTGTTTCTCCTTGGGCTGTTTTTTTAACCAAAACTAAGGTTATGGTCTCTATCCAAGCTCCTCCATCCATTAAATTCTGAGGGAAGTTCAGATCTGGATTTTGCATGCTTTGAAAATCAAATTAGTCCTCAATTATTTAGGGATTTGTGTTTAATTTTCCTTATACAAATTCCTGAAGACTTTTCTTACCTGGAAGAGTGTCTTCCTCACAGATTAACATTACCAAAGTGACTTTATAGTTTAATTACTGTTTTGTGTAAGGTTTAAAATCAATAGTCTTGCAGGAGCTTCTGCTCTGAGAACTGAAATTTACAGTATCTGTGTGGGAGATGTACAGCAATATTTTATATTATAAACTTTTTCTGAACTTGAAATGCCACATGAATGCCTTTAGCATTGCAGCAGACCAGAAAACCCAATCTAACACAGAAATATGTCCTGGCCTATGAGAGTCTTTCCAAATTTGATTTCAATATGTTCATCAAAATTATAGCAACCCAACCTCCCAGACTCCTTGCAGATGTCTTTAATTTATGAGCCTTGGGCCCATTTTTCATAAGGAGGTTTTGAGGTTGTTTGATTTACTTTTTAATTTTTTTTTTTTTTTGTTAATAGATTGGTCATCCTCATATCTTAATAAAACAAAAATTGAATTATATGCACCACTAAGCAAGCATGACAGGACTTTTGCTAGCAGATGTAAAGTGTGAAAACCTGTGGGAAAACCCCATTCATTTTAGGTTCCACTTGAGGACTCTGCAGTGCACTGCAAATGGATTCAGTCTGAAAAACACAGAAGCAGGGGAACAATGGAAATCAATGATTTGAACCTAATTAAAAAGACCTGATAAAAATTCTGGAGAGCCAGATGGCAAAGTCAATTTTTCAGTATAATATCTGTGCAGATAAAGAATATGATTAGCTGTTGACATTCTGCAAGGGTAGAATGATCTTATCAGCAGGATGTCAAAGTATTTCTTTAACAGCATTAGACTGTGCTTTTATAACTATTGTACACCTGACTTACTGGAAATCATTTTTCTTCCAGGAAGTATGAGACATAATGTTTTTCTCAGATGTCACAGTGCAAAACTCATGGGTTGGTTATCTTGATAAAAGCTTTAGACTCTGACTGCTGAAGGCAGACACATACATGACTTGAACATTAAACCTGGAATCAAACTCCAATTATAGGTGTTGGTGAACGCTTTTGTGAGTATTTAGCTCTACATTTGTGTTTGTAGATTTCAGACAATTCTGTTGAATTAGGAGTAAATTTTGGAAAAGGATGTCTCCTGTACACAGGTGTAGTGAGGTGAATATTTCAGTGCCTTCAGCTGAGCTGTTCAGTTTTTGTGCAAAAGGCTTGAAAAGATAAAATTAATAAATGATGTGATGGCTACGTAGCTAAAATAGTCACGCTGGAGGAAAG
>JANPWX010019843.1:338107-357470 GCA_024734555.1 Trochalopteron elliotii | reverse complement strand
TAAATGATGTGATGGCTACGTAGCTAAAATAGTCACGCTGGAGGAAAGATTTCTGTATCTTTTAGCTCCTCCTCCACTTGGAAACACCAAAGTGTGGACTGAAAGAGGGTGATTTGAGAGTTTCCTGGGAGGGAGAAGGGCCAAATTTAAATGTTTTCACAGGAAGAATTAAACTTAGGTCCTGGATATGCCAGGCAAGAGTGGTCTGATCACACATCTACTGAGTAAAACAGAACTTACACCATTGTTTTCTCACTGTCTCCCCTTGAGGCTTTGGCTGTAATCACTTGCAATGAAGGTTTCTATGTTAATTCACCGCTGTTTTCAGAGACCTGCAGTGAATGTGGGTGCTAGCAGGATTACAAGCCATTTAATTCTGGTTTAAAAACCAACCACCTGGGTGTTGCTGCTGTTAGCTTTTGGGAAAAGATGATTTTTTGTCCCTCTGTTTATCCCTGAGTTGAGCATGCTGGCTCAGTGCTGGGTGCTCCAAGCCCTGGGGAGCTGATGATGCTGTGAGCTCTTGTCCCCTGCAGAAGTTCTGTAACAGCTCCTGTCTGTGTGCTCCAGACAAGAGCTGCAGCATGGGTAGAAAACTAGGAAAAGAAGCATTTGCTGATTGAATCTGTTTCTGTGTTAAGTGGTTTGGATTTCAGTGGCTGGAGCTGTTTCAGTCTGGGTGCTGGACACAGGAGTGTATTTTAGGGACAGTTTCGTGGCCAGGCCACATTTCCTTCTTCCCCCTTTCCCTGTGCTTGGTGAGTGATCTTTTATTGTGCAGAGCAGCACAGACATGACACATTTAACTTTTCTGGAGTGTTGCTGGATGTATGTCTGCATGTGGCTTCCTTATTTTTGTCATCCCAAAAGAGAAGAAATCTGCATTAGCTGCTGATATTTCATGCATTACTGCTCTTTATTATGTGCATCAAACTTCTGTGTTCATTAATATTAGTGTTTCTAACATAATCATTTATTCTTCTGAATTTAGACAATATGAAATATAAGTTACAGCTCTTTAAAAAAAAGCCTCAATAATTATGGTCAGCCTGTGATGCAAGCAGCTCAGGTATAATTTTAGAACAGATGAATCCTCCTTAAACTGCACTAATTAAAATGAGTTTAAAAATCTGGGCTAAGGAAAAAGCAGATGATGCTTTACACTGGTAAAACACAAGACTCTCTGACAAGGCTTGTCTGGCACAAAGTGCAGGGGGAACAGTTCTGAGTAATTGAGCGTTGAAATCTTCTTTCTTTATAGTTTCCAGATAAAATCAGAAGCAGAACTGCTGACTAGCAATTGGCAAAAAACAATATTCAGATCCTGGCTTTAAAGCAACCTAAATTACTCTGTTTCACTTGCATATTTTAATTTAAACACCTTTTAAACACCTCTGAGCCCTTTAACACTTTGACTATGTCTCCTCTGGGAATTTTAAAGGACTGGCTGAATATAGGACGTGGCTCATGGCAGTTATTGACTCGTGCCCTTTATTGAGATATTAGACTTCATTATGCTAATGTCAGAATTTGCCTCTGCCCATGCTGAACATTTAAAGAGGAGTAGCACTTCTTATTAAGTGATAATTGATGAGGTGACGCCGATGAGGAGCCACTCCTGAACAAGATGCAGCTTGGGATAATCAGGGTTCCAATAACTGATCACCAATGGGTTGCTGAGCACTGGAGCTGTCACTAATGCATTGTTCCACAGATAAATGCAGTTCCCATTGTCCCAGTGGAAAAAGTCACTATATTGGCAGTCCTTTCTCTATCCTTAATGCCTGAAAATGCTCCCACTGTGGAAACAAGAAGTGTAGCAGAATTTACCTGCTTGTCTGATGACTTTATTAACTAAGAGTGAAACTAATGTGTTCTCTGGTAAAAACTATACCTGTATTTCCTTCACGATATAGTTCAATGAAGTATTTCAGAGGTGATTAGATCCCATCTAATCTTCCCAGATTTTGAAAGCACCATTTTTCCTTCTAATCTGTGTTTTGCACTGCATAAATATCAAGATAATACTTGTAATGCAAATGACTTACTTATGCAGTTTGTATTTTTGAAGCTGAAATTGTAATAATCATTTAGTCCTTGGAGTGAAAGTCATTTTCCAGCTTTTATTTCCTCCCCCTTATGTTCCCCAGTTACTTTGTGTGTGTGGTTGTTCTAGATCTGCATTTCTTGGTGCTGTAGTTAGTTCTGTTTTATTGTAGAGCACATCTGCAGCACTGCTGGGAGTATTCCTGATGATCTCATTACTGGATCAAAGCTTCAGTCTCTTGGGTCACAACCCTGCTTAATGTTCTTGTGCAGACCCGTCCAGACTTCCACTGAAAACAGCACTTTGTGCTCATAAAAGCAATTGCTCAGGACATAAGCAGCCAGAAAAGAAAAGAAAAACGAAAAGGGAAAAAAACCAAAAAACAAAAACCAAAAAAAACCAAAAAAACAAAAAACAAAAAACAAAAAACAAAACAAAACAAAAAACCAAACAAACAAAAAAACCAAAAACAAAAAAAAAACCAAAAACCAAAAACCAAAAACCAAAAACAAACAAAAAAACCCCAACAAAACACAAACAAAAAAGCCCACAAACCAATATAAAATGTACTTGAGGCTTTTGAGTTAAAAAAAAAGAAAAAAAGGGTTTTTGGTATTAACTTTTCATTCTATCTGCTTGCTACATTGGTCTGTCATGACCAAATATCAGCCATTTATTATTTTAGGATGTGGAAACATAGAAAAAAAATGAAGCTTGAAGCTGATTACTGTATTTTAAAAGCATAATTTACGATCCTGGAATAAGACATGAGAGCATTTTTATTTCTCAGACACTGGTCTCTTTCTTTTACCTACATTAGATGAGCATGGCACTATTTTATGAATTGCAAAACCTTCCTATTATTAAGCCATGATGGAATATAATGAGGAAAAAACATAGACTCTTGTTTCCTATTCAATGGGAAAACTTTTCCAGCTCAGCCAGCTGACAGCAGAGAAACAACCCAGTGTGGGGAGATGGATAGCAGGGAACAGATAGGCAGGGACAGCCTTGAGATAATGCAAGCTGAGGTCTCACTGCACACAGGAGTGACAATGACCCCACAGCATCAGGATACTTGGGCAGAAAGGGGGTGATCCCCATCCCACGTGGGGCTCAGGTGGGATGGGTGTCCCTGCAGCAGCCCAGGCTGGGGAAAGAAGCTGTTCCAGGGTGTAGGACATATTAAAGGTCCTTACCTTTAGGTAAGGCTTTCAGAGAGCTGTGGAAGCAGGCCCCAGAAACAGAAAGAGCAGAAGAACTTGGAATTAGCTACACCTGCAAAGCCTGAAAGTAGGAAAAGTTACAATAGTACAGCAAGCAAGGACATAAAACAATAGTTTGAGTTTTAGGTTTGGCAAGGATAGACTTAAAGACTGCAGAAAAATATGCTTAGACATGTAGTAGAAGGTTTTAAGGTTAATAATGGAATATTGTATATTGTTCATAGAAAGCACACAAGCAAGCATTGCCTGAAGCAGGTGTGTGTGTGCTTTCAGTGACTGGCTAGAACAATTGTCTGTGAGCTTTAGCAATGTGCTATTGGCTGGAAAACTTTTAAAATGTCCTGTGACAAAGAGATCTTTGGCTGCTGCTGGCAGACGTGAGCTGCTGCCATCTTTAATTGTCCCAACCTCTGTTACGTGGCTGATGCTGCAGTAAAAGTTCAAGGCACATCTCACAGTGGTCCCGTCCCATTCATGCTCAAACCTCCAAGACACCAGGGCAGAGGGATCTCTGTGGGACACAGGAATGGGCACACACAGCAGGTCCATCACATCCAAGGCTCAGAGACCAGCTGTGTCTCAGTGTTCCCCCATGAAATGCTCTGTAAAATCATGGATGTAACGTCTGTGTTCCCCAGTGTTCAAATATCCTGCCACGGGAGCTGCAGGTAACTCCAAATGAGAACATGAGGAATACATCACTCAGGGCTTGTGCTGTGTTCAGACATCTGACAACAGCAAATGTTGTACATCAATTGCCTATTCTAATCATAACCTTTGCAAAGGTGCCAGTAATGCTCTGAGAGTGCTAAGTGCTGTCTTGTGAGGAAAGCCTGGACACCACTGAAATCTGAAATAATCTTCTGGGAATCTGCCTGATGGGAAGATCACAAAAACATCTGGGTTCCTCCTCAAGGCAAGAGCCTGCTGCAATTTTGGAAAGTTTTAGCATTGCAGGACAAAGGATATTTTTCCTGAAGGTTTGTCTTTGCATTTAGGTGCCTCTTCTGCTCTTGCCAGTACAAATTGCATTTCCTTATCCTGCAAAAATTTGGAAAAAAAATTGAAAGAGGGGGAGGGCACGAGAGGGAAGGGGTTTTCAGATCCTCTAACAAAGAAGACTTTAAGGCTTAAATAACTGCAATGTGAACTTATTGCCACATGTAATATTGCCTCTTGATTGATCACCTTGGAAACAGCCTGAAGTCTTTTTGTGTAGTTGTTCTACCTTGATTTAAAAGCAGAGGATGAGTGAGACACAGATCTAATAAGATTTAACTCTTCCATGGTAAGAACCTGTAATCAGATATATATTAATTATATACATATAACTAAATAGCTATATTATAATATATAATGTGATAATTATGTTATATAATTTATTATTACTATTAATAGTGTAATAATGTAGATATATCTTAATTGCTTGATTCTGGCCATAGTTTTTGAAATAAAAAACCTCCCATGTGAGTTAGCGGAGTTCCTGTCACGCTATCAACTTTCATCTTCATACCAGTAAATTTCCTCTTCTGCCCTTTCAGGAGCCTTTTGAAAGGATAATAAAATCAAGACATTAGGTTCAATGTTTTCATATCTCAGAAATTTTGGATAAAGAGGCCTGTACTGCTTTGCTGAAAGTGTCTATGACTGGAACTGCTAAAGCTGACCTGGTGCTGCTGGCTCAGAGACCTGCAAGTGGAGTCTCAAAATCAGCTGAAGTAGCTTGTGCCAAGCTCATGGATGCATGTTTGTGCGTGTGTGCTTGTGTGTTGGAGAAGTGTTTATTACATAACCAAAATAACACCCTCCTGTGCAGGTGGATGGACTGGGAATTTTCCCTGAGTGGTGCTGCAGGAATCCTGTCACACAGCTGGAGCGAGTGGGGGGAATTGCAGCACATGGTGTTTGATGCTCTCCTACTCTTCCTCCTCCTGACCATTTGCACAGAAGAAGGAGTTGTGGCAGCCCCCCAGGCTGCTGCAAAGGGGATCACTCTCCCTTGGAGGGTGTGCTGTGCATGAGCTGTTTTCAAGGTTCTTGGGTTTGGTTTTCTCACCCGAGATTCAGGTGGTGACTCGGGAGAGTCTTTTTTGCCCTCTGAGAGGCCAGAGCCAGACGCGAGAACGAAACGGAGTCTCCAAGGTCTTGTTGTTCAAGGTTTCTCACATGTTTATTAATTCTTATCTTACAAATTTCTCTGTGCCCGGCCGAGGTGTTCACACCTGCTTGGACACAGTTGACTCCCCCCATGATGGGAGGTCGCTGCCTTCTTATACAGATAATGACATGTCTATTATTTACAATTCTGTGCCAATGCCTATTACCTGTACTAAAAGGGTCATTTCTACTTTGACCCAATCCCCTTAAACTGCTTTGTGCCCCCGTCACTGCAGAAGATGGAGGCCAAGGGAGAACAAGAAGAACCCAAGGCACTGCCCTAAATCCTCCATCTTGTTCCCCATTCACCTCCATTCTAAGAACCCTAAGACTACAAAATTTTCCCCCCAATAATAAGGTACACTGTGTCTTTCACACTTTTGTGTCTTGTAATTCTTCTCTCAATGTTAGAAGCTTTTTTTCCACGGACTGAAATCAAACACTGTGTCTTCGTGGGCTCTGTGCCAGGGTCTACAACCCATCTGTACAGATCTCAAACTCTCTTTCTCAGGTCCCAGACCTCTCTGCCAAGGTCTGTGGCCTTCCAGGGCGACCAAAGGAATGCCCTGGGCTCTGACAAAGGTGGCAGGCCTTCCCCTCTGGGAGGTATCTCTAAGTGACTTCCCTGTGACTCGTGGAGAGGTAACTGAAACACTCCCATGAGTCTTTGCTGCAGTATGCAGATTGTTCCTCCCTGATTGGTCTTTTGTACAGTTCCTAGTTTCTCTGTTCTCCCATTGGTGCATTTTGGATCCATTCATTGATTGGTTGTTTTCTTAATCCTTGCCCTGATTGGTCCAAGTCCTTGTCCCTGCCCTCAGATAAATGTATAAAAGTCTGCTCCCCTGAGAATCTGGGTGATGCTGTTGTACACTACAATGACACAAGACTTTGATTTTAGAAGGCTGAAAATGACTTTTTATTTTTGAGATGTGTCTTATTTTTTTTTCTATTCTACACAGACCAATTCAATTGGTGAAACAAAGACAAGCTTTTTCAATTGCATTGATCAGACTAGAGGGACATTAAGAAGAAGTCCCCCCTAGGGAAAAAATGTAAATATAGTACAGTTACAAAGACATGTCTCTCATTTACAGAAAATTCCCAGGGAAAAGAATTTCAGAAAACCAAAACGTCTCAGGCACAAACCAGGGCTACATCTGCGTTCTTCAGGCCCCAGGAGCTCCTGAACAAAGAAGATCCTGGGAGAAGAAGACCCCATCTCGTGTGATGCTTCCTGACCTCCCCCTGGACCAAGGCTGCCTTGACAGCCTTTCACAAAGAGCTGAACCACTCTCCCCAAACCCCAGAGTGCCTGTGGGCATGGAGTGCCTTGATAAAGGTGTGACTGCCAGGGATGGCCACGGCACCTGAAGGCCCACTAGGCCCACTAGGCCCACTAGGCCGCGGCAAGGTGTCTTTGGTCTTTCGGTAACCAAAAAAAATGTTTATTCTATTCCATCTGCTGAAACCCATTTGGGGAGGTGGTTTTTCTTTATCTGTTGTAACTCCAGGAGAGAGGGGGCAGCTGTCTTTCTGATAACAAGCCAGCTGTTAAAACAGGATGAGGCATTGGTTCTTATCTCTGTTCATCCTCCCGGAGGATATCTTCTGTTAATGGGCCATTAAAGCTCACCAATTACATGACACATCATGTCATCCCATTGTGAGATGTTCTACCCAGGGAGGAGGAGCCAAACCATTTCCACTTAGATAAAAAGGAGCCACAAGTGTCACCAGACACCCAGTGTTCCCATGGGACTCCCAAAGGAAGACCAGACCCATCTCTGGACCCTTTTTCTCTGCAGGACTATCTCTACTTCCAACACGACCACATCTGCCACTCCAGGAGGGATTACTTTTGGACTGTTTCCAACACCCTGAGCAACAGGCTGTCAGGCTGTATTCTGGCTCTGACAGTGGTCTTTTGTATTATTGTTTTTATTTTATTTTACTCTTTCTTTCTTTCTTTCTTTCTTTCTTTCTTTCTTTCTTTCTTTCTTTCTTTCTTTCTTTCTTTCTTTCTTTCTTTCTTTCTTTCTTTCTTTCTTTCTTTCTTTCTTTCTCTCTTTCTCTCTTTCTCTCTTTCTCTCTTTCTCTCTTTCTTTTTCTTTTTCTTCTTATTAAATTGTATTTCTACTTGGAGTCCCTCACTGGTTTTGCTTTCAAACCACTACACAAGGATTGGTGTTTCTCACACTGGACACTCTTTCGTGTTGCTTTTGTGATCTTTACTGGTGTGAATTAATATTTAGCCACTTTTCTTTTCACTGGATTTCCTTGCCAGCGTGTGGTATCAGCATTCCCCTTGAGCATAACCCTTCTAAGTGCAAAGCATCATGGAGCTGGAACTCCTCTGGTTTGCTCCGTGAGCTCAGCCCAGTCAGTGCTTTGAAAGACTCTTTAATTTTGCAAAGCCCCAAATTTAATATTATTTTGACCTTTTTAATATTGTGGGTTTAGAGTGTTCACCAGGCTGCAGTATTTCACCAAGTGAATGAGTAGTTACAGTTTAGGATTTGAATTGGGGATTTAGGTAGGAGAGGATCAAAATACATTTCCTTAATCTGTAGATGAGATGGTTTAAATAATCGTGGTTTCCAGACTGTAATTTTCAGTTCCTCCTCAACAACTCTTGCTGCTACAGTTTATTCCTGCAAATCAAAGTATTTATTTAATTAATGGCATTGAAACTGTGCATGAAAGTTCTGTTGAGTTGCTTTTATACATCTCTGTCCTAGTCTGAGTGGTGGGAGGTACTGACACCAACATTGGGGTAAATCCTTCACATCAGTGACATAAAGATTCCTTCTTCTTAGATTTTTAGACAGGGGAGAGTTTTGATTTCTCTTGGCTCACTGAACATTATTTTCTTCGGTTCTTCATCAGATTCTTTAGATTTGCATGCATTTCTCTTTGTATTTTCTGGAATGTTATATTGCAAGGTAAATTGAATTATAGATTAATATGGAAGTGGACAATGCAAAATAACTGGAGTATGCAAAACATAAGGAAAATTATAAGCAGCTCTTGGTGGTTGGAGGGGTCAGGAAAATATTTACCTCAGAATAAGTACCAATCAGTAAATACATACAAATTAACCATTTCAATTGGTGCTGACTTTTCTACTCCCCTGTGATACACTCGAGGGAATTCTGGGGTCAGCAGCTGTTAGGGAGTCCCTAGGAACTGTTTGCTGACTGATCCCTGTGTAATTAGGGAACAAATTGGAGGAGGTCAGAGAAAAGGGCAATGTTCATACCAGAGGCTGAAGGGGATTATCTCATCTGTCTCATTGCTGAATCAATCTTATCCCCTTTCCAACCAACAAAATTCAATTAACTTTTATGAATTATTTAGCCACACTGAAGCCTTAGATAGTATTAATATTTGTGTTTCAGCCTCTTTTGTGCAAGGAATATAAAATATTTCTCCTTAATCATCTATCAAACTCTAGTGTAAAATGTAATTTTCTATTTCACTGTTTTAAGAAATACCTTCTTAATCTTGCCTGATGTTGACTGAAAAATGTTACATAGTAACTATTGCTTGTGTTTAGATTATGGATTGCCTCAGGAGAATATCAGGAATTCCATGTAATTTAAGTTAGAGATTTTTAATTTTTTTTTTTTTACTCAATGTCAACTTTTTAAACAAAAACTTTTAGAACTTTAATGCTGCCAGACAAATTGCAATCTGCTACCACAGCCCAGGAAGGAAGGGTTTGAACAGTGTTGCTACAGTATTTATGTCTTTGACAAAAGAGTTTAGTTCTTGTCTGAAGGAAGTGTGCTCCAGAGAAGCTAAGAATAAATACAGGATTGACTTGTAGACAGGAAAGACTTATTTTGTGTCTCAAAAAAATGAAAGATTGTCAACCCTTCACTCACTTCCTGCACTGTTCTTAGTATTATAGCAAAGATCTAGTCATCAAAGCTGAGAAATTAGGAATGTGAAGGCTTGACAAGCCAATCACAACAATGAGAATGTCTCAGTGGAATAACAGACAGGCTTGGAGGGGAGAGAGAGACACTGCTTGAGGGGTTGTGGAGCCACTCGTGCCCAATTTGTGGTGAAAAGGTAAAAAAACCCCAGTGCAACTCCTTCCCTCAGCTGGTTATTCCAACTCCTGGGTGAGAACTGCAGTCTGCAGGAACTTCGTGTTGCTGATACCTTTTGGGGTTACCTAAAAAGAGGCCAGAGAAAATCAAGGGAATAAAAAGCAGTTCTATTTACTGAAGGGCCTTCAGGTACATTTAGGGCAGACAAAGCCCCCCCAGAGGCTGCACCCAAGAATAGACCACGGGTCACAGGTTTTCACACTTGTATAAGTTTGGTCCACTGCGGTGGCTCAGTGTCTGCCTCACCTGGCTAGCCCCGGGACGCCGCCGCAAACAGGTGGTCCGTGCCTGCGCCGAGGGCAGGTGTGTGGCGATGGAGAAGAGCAAATGAAAGGAGGGACTCTCTTGGGGGTGAAACAGAACAGGAGTTTATTGGGCAGAGAGCCCTCACCTCACTGCCAGTGCCCCAGGAGAGACAACCAGCAGAGAGGGACAGCACCTTTTAAAGGGGGGTGGGTTCCAGGGATGGGTTACAGAAGGCACGAATAGGAACAAACCGGGGAGTGGCTGATCACAACTGACATATACAGTAACAAACCAAAGGGGAGTGGGAGGGGGATGACTGGATCCTGCCCAATCACTCGACGCCTCTCCCCGAACTTTCCAGACTCAGGGAGAGGCCCCGGGATGAGGGACAGGACCAGGGGGATACATGATACAAGATTGACAACTCAAGGGGGGAACCAACCACAGGGCAGTTGCTGGGGGAAGGTATGGGGAAGGGTTACATACAACAGGATGGGGTACAGAAACAAATGGATTCCAGGGAACAAAATGGGGTACATGTAACTGAACAATACACTAAACTCATGTAGAACTTAAAAACACACCACCACAGTCCACTTGCATATTGGGGGTTAATCTTTCAATTACAGCTTCAGGTAATGAAGTCATTTACCCCAATTTTGCTCCCCCAAGTCATTTTTGGTTCCATCTCTCAGGCTTGAGACAGTGAGGTGTCCTTGATCCCCAGGCCTGGAGAGGAATTGTTGTGTCTGCCCAAAATGGGGAAGCAGCAGCTCACACTGTGTGTGGAGTTTACAGTTATACACTAAAGAACTGCAGAGTTACAAATAGATGAAATATATAAAAGCTGAAATCCTAAGGCATCATTTCTACCCTACCACTGGCACTCCTTCCTGAGCTGGTGGTTTAAACTGGTGAGAGGATGGATGGGTGCAAAAAACAGATTCAGAGCAGTGAAAGTGCAAACTGCCTCTCCAGCCCTTAAATAATTTATCTCAGGCCTTTTCTTCTCGAGCAGTGTGGCCATTCCAGCCAGCAGTTTTGCATGTAAATGAGTTATCCAGCAGCTGTGTGCTCTGCCTTCACTTGAGCTGGGACAATATTGCATGACAACCCCTCTCCTTGAACTATCATATCCTTCCCCATCCATCAGGTATTTTATCAGTCCCTTCTGTTTTCTCTTGAATTTCCTTATGCTGATCTAATATTAAATTTTACTCTGATTTTTTACTGCACCTTTTCAGTTTATTTTAATTAAATGTCCGAGCCTTGTGGATCAAGATAACTTTTATTAAAGTTAATAAATGGATAGTCCTTACAGATCTGCATGTAGCTCCTTGTAGTTTCTCCTGGCTTCATCAAAGCCAAAGATTCTAGAGATAGAATGAGGCTGTAAGAGAGGGGGTAAATCTGAATACTGAGGAATTTATGACATGAATTTCAAATGCAAGCAGCTCATTTTTCCTGGAGGAAGCACAAGTGCAGCGTTACCAATCAAGCTGGAGAGACACCTTTGTGCAACACCTTAGTCAATCACACATCAAACATGATTGGGTAAGATAAAAATTTACTTACAAAAGCACCGAGGTTCCCACTGAAATTTGGCATGTTGATTGTAGATGTTGAATAATTTACAAGGCTCAGCAGTGCTGCCGATGCCAGGAAGAAATGCTAATTCTTGTACAGAAATGTGCTGTCCTGTAACTTTGATTTTACTCTGCTCTCACAACAATCTCACCTTTCCAGTGAGTGGAGCTCAGAACTGATTTTTCTGAGTGTCAAAGCTGCGTGTGATAGAATGGCAGCATTTATCACACTGATGGAGTGCTGCTGGAAGTTGTTTGTGTTGTACAATCCTTGAAGTTCTGCTCTAAAACATGATGGAGAAAGATGAACCTGCTTTATCTTCTTCCCTTTCTGTTGTTTCTCTTGCATTATATAAACAAAAGTTTGAAAATCCCTTTTTTCATTTGCACGAGGATTTCTCACTGTTAGTGTCAATAGAAATAATAGCATTGATGTTAGCTTTTAAAAAAAAAAGAGCTGTACAGGAATTTTTTTATTAATTGTTGTAGACTGTGGTCTTGCAGGTAAAGTAGACTAAAATCAGATTTATTCCCTTTCCTCAGCATCCTCCCAACATTTTACAATTCCTGTTTAACAATGTAAATGTTATACTGATGTAGTTTGCACAGCACTGTTAATTCTTTGATTAGTTACGTAACAATATGAATGCTCGTTATTAGTATAAGACTCAACTAATATTTTTGCTGTTGCTTGTAATAGTTCACCAATTATTCTGGAATGTATACAAACTGATATGACTGCACGTATATACACATACACATAAAAGATTGATGCTTCTATTAACCTGCTGATATTTTGTTTTTCTTTTGGCATGCTGAAGCAATTTCTTGAAAAAAAAAAAAAAAGAAACAAATTAATGGCAACTAAGAAATATTGTACAGAAATCAGTGGCAATTGTAAGGGATAAACTAGAGAAAACAGCATTTTCCACTGCTTATGGAATTGCCCATTCAGAAATGTAGCTCTAAGCCAGCCTTGCAATAAAATCCAGGGAATTCAGGCTTCTTGTTAGCACTCAAAAATCTGTCTAGACTTCATGCCACAGTCAAATTTTCTTATGCACATGTTCACATATATGTTAATATGGTGCACCTGGCCTAGTTATGGGCTGTGTAATTACACTGACAAAACTGAGGATGGCTTTTAAGTCAAGTATTTGCTTAATTTCAACCACTGCTGAACCAGATTTGTACCTTCTACAAGTGACAGGGTTTTCCCATTTTAATGGAGTTTTCCACTCAAATAAAGGGAACTGGACTTCCTATTCACCCTGAAGAAACAGTGAATCGAAGAGTTCTGTGATAAATATGAACCCTTACAAACTTAGGTTTGCCTCTAAATCAAAGTTTTACCCTCAGAAAGTGTGGCATTGAATACTTGTCAGGTCTTTATTGTGTGTGGCATCACAGTGCTTAGGACTGAGCAGGCTGCAGAGCCCTCTGCCATCTACTAATATCAGCAAAAGTCATATTTATTAGGCTATTTAGCTGTACTTGAGCCTAATGCCAGTCTGATTTAAGTCTTCAAATACAGAGAGTGTGAAAATAATTTAAAATTAATTTCCAGATCTTTCAGGCAGAACCCAATATCACAGTGCAGGTCTCCACAACAGAAAATAAAACTGTTTATGTCCAGTTTAGGATCTTACAAATGACTTCTTTGTGGATGAAATATTTTCAGCAAACAGTGGTTATCCAGTCCAGGTTCCTGACTGAATAAGTGTGACTGAGCCTAAGCCCTTTAAATTTTGAAAAATGAAAGAAAAATACGATTAAAAAACCTGATTAAGAAAATTGAAAACCTGATTAAGAAAGTTTTAAGCCTTCTTCAGTAAAATAGGTCTGTTTGAACAAAAAGTTTTAAATGCTGTACAAATAGCAGAAGATATGGCAAATTTTCACAAGATCCTATCTATAGACTGATAAGGTTTATAAGATTGCCCTGCTGCAAAAAAATAGCAGTTAAAATTTCCAAGTTTCTAAGCAGTTTACTGCAAAACAGCTAAAAGCAATTATATAATTGAGATATATATAAATGCTGTAAATTTGGGTAGCGTGGCACTGATCCAGACACAGAGCTCTATTTCCATCTAAGCTAAACAGGTTACAATATAAGTATTTCCTTGAATTTCCTTGGAACTTCCTTCCATTTGCCCTTCACTCCTTTGAATGCTGGATTTTCTGTGCCTGTGCTTAGGACATGAAGATTAATAGGAGTACTCTGACTGTAAGAGAGGTGTCTTTTTCCCAGATAACCATTGCCATGAAACCTGAAACCAAAAAAACACAACCTTCTCTCAAGCAGCAGAAGCAGATTTCAAAGGGGATTTTATATTTTAAGTGCATTCTTTAGAGTAGAATGTTTTGTCCTATTTAGGGGCTTTAAACAGTCCAGAATGGTTTTATTCTCGTGGGCACTGCAGCCAGCACAGGCTGGAGAGGGGGAGATGTGGAAAGCTCAGGAAGTTCAACCAGGGTTTTTTAGACAAGAAATCTTTCTCCGACACAGCTGGGGCTGCTCACCTGGAGAGGAGAAGCTCCAGGGAGACCTCAGAGCCCCTTCCAGGCCCTTAAGGGGCTCCAGGAGAGCTGGAGAGGGACTTCTGTCAGGGGCATGGAGTGATAGGATGAAGGGGAATGACTTCAAACTGACAGGTTTAGATTAAATATCACAAAGGAATTAATGGGAGAGTGGTGAGGCCCTGGCACAGGGTGCCCAGAGAAGTTGTGGCTGCCCCTGGATCCCTGGCAGTGCCCAAGGCCAGGCTGGACAGGGCTTGGAGTAGCCTGGGACAGTGGCAGGTGTCCCTGCCCATAGCAGGGCAGGTGGAATGAGAGGATCTTTAAGGTCCCTTCCAACCCAAACCATTCCATGATTCTAAATGGTAAAAGGCAAACTATTGTTAGATTCCAGCATGGGATTTTTCCCAAGTGCTTCTGGTATTTCTCTAGGTTTGTTTTGTGTTTTATCACTACCACTACAAACCCTCTAAAATCAACAGAGGAGGAGGGAAACCTCTTCAGCCTGTGGAGGAGGAGGGAAATGATTTCCATTCAGGTCCTTTCTGCACACAGATGTAAGCATAAGAGAGGTGACTGAAAGGTAACTCTATTTACTGTAGCTTTATTTTAATCTTCTGGGAATTCATTAGCATCCCTCTCAAATGCCAGTGTTCAAATCCTGCTATAGCAGAGCAAATAAGAAAGGGAACAGAAATGATTTAGGAGAAGATATTTTCCCGGGTTGTGCAAATGCAGCTAAAGAGACACTGCTTTGTTCTGGGTTTCCCTAATTCACTGTAGTAAAGATGTATTATGTGGATTCCCCTCTTGAAAAATCATTTATCACGATGACAGGTGAATAATGAATGTAATTCACTAATATTGCACCATCTCCTCATAGGGGATTAGAGAGAACAGGAAGGAAG
The DNA here is from genome assembly GCA_024734555.1 of Trochalopteron elliotii. Taxonomy (NCBI): domain Eukaryota; kingdom Metazoa; phylum Chordata; class Aves; order Passeriformes; family Leiothrichidae; genus Trochalopteron; species Trochalopteron elliotii. The sequence goes on along the minus strand of JANPWX010019843.1, from coordinate 342,659 downwards.
AAAACTGTTGTGGAGTTGTTCCAGGAAGAGGTTAAGTGAACTGCGTCTTTTTGTCTCCTTGTAAATTCTGTTTCAATGAGAAAATGAGGATTGCTGCTGCTGTTAATAAAGGAAACAATGGCCAACAATCTAGTTCCTAAATTGCCCCTGATAAGGTGGTCATGCTTGCCTGAGTTTTCTGTGTTTGCAGTAAGCCACCAACAGTGGTGGCTGCTCAGGGATGTGTATGTCCTGAATGCTGGATAGAAAATCTATAAATAATGCTGGAAATGCTTCTTCAACATAAAAATACCGTTTTCACTCATCCCTGTTCACTCTTTGAAAGTTTTACTTTTAAAGCCGAAATTCCTTATGACATAATTAATTGTTTGCTGTATATACTGCTCAGGTAAATGAGCACATTTCATCTGCACTCAGAGGAAAGGACTCAGGTAAATCCTGTCTCTGTCTGTTAACTGACCACCATCGAAAATCTGGTTTTCTCTAGAGTAATATGAAGGCAATTAATGCTTCATCCTGGTACTCCTAGAAGTTTTCTTTCTCCTGCTCTTTGTGCTGGTCTGCAATATACACCTGTAAGTGTAAATGTCTCTGGTGTGGGAACTGTGTTGAGATGTGCTCACCTGAAAGAGCAGATCTCATACAATTCTTAATCCTTGGGCTTCATAACCCATGAACTACAGGGCTTCCAGAACATCCCTGGGTCTGCTCTGAAACCTGAACCCTGCCTTATCCACTGCCACAGCACAGAACAAGGCTTCTGCATATTACAGATGGTCACCAAATTGACAATGCATTTGCTGGAGCGTGAATTTCCAGCCCAGTGAAACTCTGCTCCCCGTGTGCTTGGGAGGCTCCTGGGATAACACAAAGTGACAACGTGCACGGGTGTGCAGGCCAGCACAGGATGCACACAGCATATGTTGGGTCTTGCTTTCACGTGGAGCTGAAGGGAATTGAGAGAGAAAAACGTCATGATCTTAGCAAAAGATCTCCTTGGTACAAGCAAACCCCCTTCTCAGTGCCCATAGGATGGGCTGGAGATGCCATTTGGTTCTCTATTTCTTGTGAAACACACCATAATTCTGGCCACATGCACACTGGAGGTTCTGCAGCTCTCACACACCTACCTGTGACCACAACCCCAGACCAGGCCTTTTCTTCATTACTCTAAGTGCAGTTCTGCTCTTAATAATGAAATTCCAGGCTTCTGACGTGTTGCTTTAAATTTTACAAGTATGTGCTTATTCTACAAATGTGAATTCACATTTACATAGTGCATATGGAACTTAGCGATTTTCAGTGGACTGGAAATGAAAACATATGGCTCCTAAAGCCAGAGCAGGTAGGAGAATGTTTGACTCCATAACATCAGAATAGCCTGCAAGTCCATTCATATAATCAATATATAAAGCAGGACATCAGCAGTACACCCACTCTCATGTATTTATATAAATACACATACACACAGCAGTGGTGCTACTTTAATATTAATGGGAACATATGTTTCAGAGTTTTACATTCAGATGTTTATTTTTGTTATTCCTCTGGAACGTGCCTTAGAAACTTGGGCTCTGCTGAAAATCTGGTGCTTAACCACCTGGTTGCAATTGCCTTGTTTTTTAATAGTGTTAGTGTTCCAGCAGTTTTTTTCTTCTACACATTCTTTGGTGTTGGGGCTGAGGTGTAAGGATAGAAAGGGAATGAATCAGGTGCCTGAATGCAGCTGCAAATTATAGAATACAAGGAAATGAGGGAAAGTTGCCCAGTTCTGTATCTTATGATAACCTCTGATTCTTTAGAGTGACAAACTAAGCCAAAGATCTATTTTTTCTTTCTAAAACTGAGAAGAAGCATTTCAAATTTGAGTCTAACCTTCCATTGCCTCAAAACTATCTGGGCCAAAAACACTGCACAATTTCTGAAATTGTTCAGAAAAGCAGCTTTCTGAAGGCTTCTTTTTGTTTTAGACACAGTATTATTAGAATTTCCCTGGGAGATCATCAGCCCTCACCAAGATGTGAGGGACCCAAGCCCAGTTCTCAGGAGAACACAGAGTCACTGTTTATCAAAATCCTTGTCCAAACCCCTCTCTCTGAACCAGCTGAAGAGTGGATTTTTAGGTGTATATTCCACTACCCAGCTAAAGAAGTTATGAGTAATTTTAAATGGATTTTTCTGAATTTTTATAGCTGGAGTCAGCAAACATATTTGTATAACATATTTATATAATCTCCAAGCCAGAGAGGGAATAAGTCACTAAGTCAATAGCTCACCTAGGAAAATGGGGCACAGAGCTTTCAGTCTCTTCTCCAGGCCTCAAAGATTCCTTCCGTATAAGATAATAAGAAAAGCATGCATCAATAGCCCACCTAGGGCAGTCTCTCCAGAAATAGTAAATGTGAGCTCAGGTCAGTGCAGGCAGAGTCTGCTCCCCCTCACTGTCTGCAGAATCACCCTGTGGGGTGAGGGGACAGGAAAGCCCTGCCATCAATAGCACTTTTATCAGCCTTTTGATAAGAAACCTTGGGTTTTCTTTTCAAACAGGTGCTCAAAAGCTGGTTTTTCATTTGGGTTCTGATGGAAAGTTTGAATTGAGTTAAATTCTTTTCATTTAAAATCCCCCTTTGACAGGATTCTTTTCCTTATTTGACTTTATCTGAACATTTGTGGCCCCTCTGGTTTATCTGGGAAATGTGAGCATAAAATCAGTTTACCCTTTGGAAAGAATGGCCTCAAGCTCACCTATTTTTAGGACAGCAAGTGAAGGCTGACAATTTGGATGGGTATTGTCCTGATTAACCAAGACTCTATGTTCTTTGTGTCTGGTGGTTTTAATATGAAAAATTTTAGGGAGCTGGGGGAAGAATGGAGTCTGCAATACTATGGTGGTGAAGCCAGCAGAACTCCCCACCTTTTTTCCTTTCTTATCACCATTTAGAATAGAGGAAAGAAGAGAAAACCAAATGAAATCATGGGAATGTTCTGACTCTCTCATTGCTTTTCAATTGCTTCCTAATGATAAATAATGAATAAATGGCAATTCCAAGATACACCTTGTGCTGGAACAAGCATGGCATCATTTTAGCACTTCATAGTCAAGGAAAAGGCAAGGCTCCAGTCTCCCTGGAATTGCCAGGCCTTCGGATCATCTGGCAGAATGTGCTGTAGGAGAAGCACAGCTGGGTCTTTTTCTCTCAGGAGAATCCAGGGAAATACCCTGGTGTCAGACTCAGCTGGCTGAAAAAAGCTGCATGCCCAGAGTTGTCTCCCAGTTGCCTGCAAAATGCCTTTTTTCATCTGTCTTGCACTAACTGGAATTAGTTCAGCATTTTGGACTGATTAATAAGTATTTTAATAGTATTCAGGGCAAACATCAGTCCCAAAGAAATACAGAGATGTCAGGAAAATTGCCATTGGAAATATCAGACTGCTAGGGACTAAAAAATGCTAAGTATTTTCTAAAGAGCACCATGACAAACTACAGTAGTTACCATAATTTCTATCTTATGATTGGAACAAAAAATATTTTAAGCTTTCTTTGAAATGATAGCAAAAATATGGACTAAAAGTTAATATTAGCATTCCAAATTTAAAATAAAAAAGGTAAAAGCTTGGATGTCTGACTGCTAGATGGCTTCTGTAGGCCCCAGTCTTGCAAATACGTGCACAAGTATTTAACTTTGTGTTGGTGACTGGTACTGCTGAGAGCTTAGAGAAAGTAAGTTGAAAAGTCAGAGAAAAGACCATAGTGGACTCATTTAGCTTATCTGTTTTTTAAAAATTGGATTAACTTGATCTTCTATTCCTCTGAAATACTCTGATAGCTTTGTGGCAGTACAGCACTGGTATTGTTTCATTTTGCGATTGTTCTGGCTGGTAGATAGGCAGTTTTCATAGGTGGTAAGAATTACATCTAGCAAATGTGGTTTGTAATTGTTGGGGTGTTAATCCAGTTGGTTCAGTGATATAGAGATGGCACTGGCCAGACTTCACAATGGAATAATGTGCATTACATACTTGGATGATTGTAAAACCTCCAGGCCCCAAGCTGTCTGGAGCTGTCTGGGCCAGCCCCAAGCTGGCCCCAAACCTCCTGGCCCCAAGACTTTTCTGATGTCTTTATCTGGCTTTCAATAATTCACAAATATTCAGTGTCTCTGGATCGGCTTGGAGAACAAATATTGTCCTGTTCACAGCTATTGAATCTAATTAATACATCCAAAACCTGTAACTGTTTATATATTTTAACCTAATTATTCCACTGAAAATGGATTGGACTGGGTGGGGTTTTTGATTGGTTGGTTGGATGGATGGATGGATGGATGGATGGATGGATGGATGGATGGATGGATGGATGGATGGAGGGAGGGATGGATGGAGGGATGGATGGATGGATGGATGGATGGATGGATGGATGGATGGATGGATGGATGGATGGATGGAGGGAGGGATGGATGGAGGGATGGATGGATGGATGGATGGATGGATGGATGGATGGATGGATGGATGGATGGATGGATGGATGGATGGGTTGATGCCGACTGGGACA
>JANPWX010019843.1:295917-335917 GCA_024734555.1 Trochalopteron elliotii | reverse complement strand
TGGCAAAATTTAATCCAGAATTTAAACCCTCTGCATGTTTTTCATTTTTCATCTGGAAGAAGATCATCTGAGTACAAACTCCTTTCATATCAGTTATGCAATATTGATAAGTTTTGACCAGCAAAATGAAAGACCTTTCTGCAGCTGGAATATCAGTAAACACAAATTTGTTATATTGCTGAATACCAGCAATGTTGATCACGATTGCTACTTCATGCTATTCTTCCTCAGAAAAAAAATTCCATGAGAAGTGGAAATATGTTGATGATTAATGCTTGTACTTGATCTTATTAAGTAAAATCCATAGCATTTAACATAATTTTGAGGTCAAAAGTGAGTCTGACTGGTGGGAAGGGTGTCCCAAGCTCAGAGTGTCTGGTAGCAGTAAAATATTTGAAAGGAGAAGGACGTGTGTTGGCATGGCAACACTGCTTAACTCGTATTTGTCTAGGCCACTGTAATTACTTAGCTGGAGCCACAGCTCACAGGAAGAATGTTATCAGAACTAAAATTGCTCCATCTTGTCCCCAACTTCCAGGCCAGAGGTTTGTAGATAAATCAAGCAGTGCAGTTTGACTGGGAGAACTAGCTCTCTCTTGCCTTGGCCCCAGCAAAATCTCATATAAGTACCCTCTTGATCTTGTGTGTTCTGGATGCAAATTGCAGATTATTTTGGTGAAAGCACATTCTCTTGTTTACAGGATGAAATGTCTGGATATGAAAAGTGTATTGTTTACTTGTTTGAGGTGTCACTTTTGAATGTGTTTCAGAAATCACTATTCAATGTCTGAGGCAAACCCTGTATGACAGAGGGTATTAAAATATAAATCAGCATGTCAACATCAAAAAAAGGTTTTAGGAGGGATCATTCAGTGCAGAGCACTGTCCTTTCCTGCATTTATACAGAAAGGTGGAAGGAAAACCTGTTCATTTGGGGGTTGAAAGGATTTAATGTAAGACTGGAATTGCTGCAAGGCTTGTGTTCAGTCATGGTTTAACTCCTCTTAAAACCAAGAGATGTGGTCTCCCCTCATCACTATCACAGCTAAAAATTGTTCTTGTCAGTACAGGGTTTTGATTTTTTTGATCAAAGTTGAAATTACCTGATACCATTAAAGAGAGTTCATGGAAGATAAAGGTTGAGAATTTGTTCTTGCAGTTGTCATGTTTTTCAGTAGGGGAATTCAGGAGTTGTTAATATTTCTGCCTCTCCAAATCCATTTAACTTGCTTACAAATATGGAGCAGTAACGATTCATAGATTAAACAGTGATAATTAATTAAAATTCTAGTTAAAATAACTCAAATTCCAGTTGATGCTTAAATTTAATTTTTAATATTTTTCTTTGGTTTCCTGAAGTTGTGTACATGGTGCTGTAAAATTTCCCATGTAGAATTTCACATTTGGGTTATAACACCCACTGTTCCTGATAAATGGCTTGCAAAAGAAAGGCATTATGGATTTTAATGGTATTTAAGCTTTATTTCTATTTTCTTCTTGGATTTGTAATATCTTCTTCTATTGATCCATACCATTAATGCCAGGATATGCTACATTTATTTTCTGAGATTGATCATGCTGAGCGTGGTTTGTTGGCTTTAACTGGGATGGGCATAAGGAGAAGAATCTTCGAGCAGAAGGAGCAGATCTTTCCAATGGAAAATTCCTAGGGAGTATTTCTCTTACAGTATAGATTTTAAATACTAGTTTGAGTTACCAATAAAGATAGAGGCCAGAGAGAAAATTTTGCTTTGCTTCACACAAATAGATTCTCATTTGTTAGAAACAGGCTCAACTCCTTCCATTTCAATGGACCTACACCACTTCACAGTGTCAATATGGGGGAAAAAAATATCACTTCCATCAGCCTTCTAGGTAAATAATCCAGTAATTTATTTGAGTAGCATTCTCAAAATAAAAATGTCGAAATATTCTTGTTGGAGCAGAAAAACAGAATAGCAAGGTTGTCTGAGTTCACACCTTGCTGAGGCTACTAATTGAAATTGAAAAATCAAAACAATTTACAAGAAAATGAAAGCAATTAGCAAAAGACTATAACAACAGTGAAGTTCATCACTTGGAAATGATCTTATTTGTTTCCCAGAAATCTTTATGGATGACATTTCCTTGCAGGTATTTCTTTTGTAATTGACTCGTAGAGTGATCTGTTAGTGTTGGGTGGTAATATTTCATTTTGCTCAATTTGCTTTAAATGAGGTCCCAGGGATTTTGGCCTTTTGTGGTGAGGCTGTGGAGGCTGCAGGGGCAGGGGACAGACTGGGACACCTGGCTGGGTCAGCCCTGTGACACCTTGTGCAATTCCCCACGTTCACCATGGTTGGAGGGACAGCTCCTCCAAAGGCCACTCAATTTTCACTGCCAATCCTTTGCCAGCTCTTGCCTGAACTCTGCTTGTAAAGACACACTTTTGAAATTCCCTGTCCTCCCACAAGTCAAACAAGTACACATTGCACTCGAAATCAACAGAAAAGGGGGAGTGGCTCAAGCAAAGCCTCAGATGAGGCTGAGCAAAGCTTTATATGTATTTAATTTTTTGAATAGATCATTTGTAGAACCCAATCCACCAGAAGGCTCACACAGTCTTGTACATCTGTGTGCAAACTCTGAGATAAGGTGTGTTGACTTAGAAAGGGCATGGAATAGGACAGACATTGCTGAGAGAGACATGGAACTAGAAACAAGTTTCAAATTATGATCTTGCAAATAGACCAGATATTTTAGAGAAATAGGACTCTGAAACATGTATTGTAGGAGGATCCACGTGGGGTATTTTTAAATTATTGGTTTAGAAGCATTAGCAGCATTGTGTGGCAAAAGCTGATCGGCCAAAAAACGCTGATAATGTATTGTAATTAGGAAATAGTTTGGCTTCTGGTTTTGAAGGCATGAATTGTAACATCTGTACCATCTCACCCTTCTTATGAGAATGAAAATGGAATAAAAGTCTTCAAAATGCCTCTCAGGAGCCCCATCTCTGGGTCAGAAAAAAGGTTTTTCCAGCACACAAGGACTTCATCCTACAGCATCAAAATCAGAGCAGACCTTGAATAGTTAATGAGATAAATGGGGAAGAGAGAAACATCCACTGCAGTGTGTTTGAATAAATAAAATGTTATCTTCAAACCATCAGCTCATCACCCATCCTGTTCATTGTGCTGCTGTTGATTGCCTGGAGATTCTCCATCAATTCCTGGAAAAATCTGGGCTTTTGGGCTTATTTGTTTTCTCTATTGTTCCTAAAATGTTTTGCTGTTTTCAGTATTTATGGCTTGATGTCTGTCTGACTGTCATCATTATCAAGACTTGTGGCTTATTGCTATTGATATAAAAATTTTATTTTCACATTGGGGGAGTTTAAACAGAGGGAGATTCGGGACCAAGGCTGAATGAATGTTCCATTCTGAAATACTGCAGTTATCCCATTAAAATATGGGTGTCTCTTAGCACTAAGGCTCCAGCTGACCTTTGACTGGACTATTTCCATGGACTGTTTCCTGCTGGAAGTGCCCTTTAATACATGGGACTCTCCTGTTTTGCTCTCCTTTTTGGGGCTGCAAATCTTATTTCAGAAATCCAAGATGTCTGTAACTTTCATTTTACATTATATTATTAAAAAAAAGAATACTCCTACTATTAATGTTCAGCATTTAAAGTTTCATTGACTAAAGAGAACTACATTGACTCAAAGCAGTTGAAAATCCCTTCTTACTTAGTTGTGATGCTGTCAATTAATGGGTAAGAATTAAGCCTTCCTGACCCAAGACTTCCACTGAGTTGTACCCAGTTTGTAGCTGAGATTCCCAACAGAGGAGGATGAGAATACAGGGTTTAGACTGCACCTTGGGATTTCAAAGATCCAAGCCTTGGAAGCAAAGAATTAAATCTAGAGTTTATAGGGTACAGAGCTTAAATTCCCCTGCTGCTATTTTTTTTTTTTTTTTTTGGTCTAAATGTATCATCTATTTGCCTTGTGTCAGTGAGAGGGAGAGAGTGGTCTCTCCTGGGAGGTGGGATGTAAAGGTTTGGACCTTTTTCAGTAAGGCAGAGCTCAAAATTAGGCCTTTGAGTCTTTAAAACTGTCTCTAACCCCCATAACTGCACTGCTCCTACCATCACTTCCCTGGATCTGTGTCCTGTTAGCTCATTTCTCCAAAGCTCCTCTCTGCCTTTAAAGGGGCTTCTGAACAAAACTGTACATTTCTAACTCATGCCCAGGGGCAGGATCTGAGACTCCTCATCTCCTGGGGCTGATCCAGCTGTGGGTCTAGACAGTGCTGTGGGTTTTTAAACCTGCTCTGAGCTGATGCTTGTGCCCTGTAAAGGGCTGTCCTCTGCTCAGGACCCCAATTTCCATGCATTACACTGAAAATTGGTGATGAAATAGTGTGACCAATTGCAGTGTTTGTGCCCTTTATCTGCTATTTGGCCCTCCTGTGCCTTCATTGTCAAAAAAGTGGATATTTTCCCACTCAGCACTGAATACCACAATGTGTTTGGTATTAGGATAATACTGCCACTATAAATTTATTATCTACATTGTGATGAACTCAGCTCAACTTTTATTCACCATCCTGGCCATGGTCTTTTAAAAGAAACCACTTAATGGGTACAGAGAAGAGCTACTAATATGATTAGAAAATAATTGAGCATGCAATTTTTTTCCCAAGAAATTTTCTTGTTCAAGTCCCAGTTCCTTGCACATACCAGAAAAGCTTCAAGTGTTTTAAATGCGTGTTTTCTTTCTGACATGTAGGTGAAATTGCTGTAAGAGATTTGCATTTTTTTTTTCTCCTATAAGGCCTTTATACTTGTTCTTACTTGTCTCACAATAGCACTGGTAAACAGCACAGCAGTGTGGGATAGGTGTGATACCTCCTACAACAATTGCACTCCCACGCAAGTCATTTTAGGGTGTGCAAAACTTGTTCCCCTTATTACTTCATCTAAATCAATACTGTAATCTGTTTTGTTTGAGAGACGAAAGACATAATCCTGGTTATTGTACTGTGTGGGCAATTTAGCCAGTGATTCAATAAATATGGCACGAAATTAAATTTAATGCAAAGGTAGAATTCAAACTTGACATGGTTATTGAATATATACCTGCATGTCAAGTGGAATGAGATTTGCCTGGCAGAGAAGAAAATAGGAACCAGCCTTGTGGGCAGTGAGAATTTGGAGTTAGAATTTCAGTGAGAGACAAAAGCATTATTCAGCTCTTAACGTGGCCTGCCCTTTGAAAGAACCTAGAGAATCTTTAGATAAGTCTCTTGCGGAGAAACTAGGAAAAGTTTAGTCAGTTCTTTTGGGGCAAAGTAGACAAATAGCAATCAAGAAATCCCGTAATTGTTCTGTGACTTACAGGGAAACTGCCAAGTGCTTCTAAGTTCTTCTGTTTCTAAGAATGGGGGTTTAGAGTAATAATTGCCTTAATTCACACATATTGTAGATAATTATGGCATACATAGGAGGAAAATAAAAGATATTATCCCTAATGAATGTGGGTGATAAAATGGTGAAGATCGTGAAGGCCGAATTTGTGTTGAAACAATTGGGAATTAGTTACCCTGTGTATGTTCTGTGTCTGAACCTGAGGAAGTTGCTGAGCAAGAAACTGTGCAGTATGCAAAGTATGTCAGGTTGTAGATTAGCAGTCTGATGGCTCAACTGGCCATTGTAGAACAGGTAAAATGTTCTGTCTGTAGATTTACTGTGCCATCAGTGCAGGCATTTCACTGGCCTAGGAGGACCCTTCCTGCTGAAGTCTCCATTAACACAAGATTTCTGTGGGTAAATGCCCATTTTCATTTATCTATCCACTAATAATCGAATTAATTACAGATATAATAATTATGTTTCTTCTCTGTGATGTAAGGTTTAGTAGAGAATAGTGTGTTTTTGCAGAATCTAGTTTTTGGTTCTTGATTTTTCCTGCTGATGTTATTCCATGTTGTGCCATTTGTGCTGCCTGGGAAGTGCTGCCTGTTAAAAGGCTGATCCATCTTCATAAATACTGCCCATCTGGGAATGGGATTAGAGATATTTGAATCTTCTTTGGTGGATTTTTTTTCCCATTCTTAATAGCAATTAAATGAACTAATTCGTGTTTTAAAATATTACTGTCCACATTCAGCATGTGCATGCCCATGTTGGTACCATTGAATTTTAAACATCCTTATTTAATCCTAAATATCAATTTGATCGTCCCTATGTAACATTTTCAACACTTTATACATGTGCTTTCCCTTGAGATGGACTTTCTCAGGGAGTTTCTGTGGCTGTCCCTGGTTTCTGTAGGCCACAGGATGCATTTTGAACAAATAAATTTTCAATACTTGTAGCCAAACCCCATCTCAGTGCAAATAAAAGCCTGTTGGCTTCTGTAAATGGAGACAATGAAATAAATTTAACATGCTTGGCCTATGAAAAGCTTGTGAATTCTGTGGGTAAATGTTCATTTCCATTTATCTAACCACTAATAACAGAATTAGTTACAGATATAATCATTATGTTCCTTCTCTGTGATGTAAGGTTTAGTTGAGAATAGTGTGTTTTATTTTTGTTTGTTGCATTCTCAAGAAACCTTGCAAAGTGCATCTCAAAAAACCCCCACATTTTTCATCATGACTAATCCATTATTTGCTCCCAAAACTTGGCTTCTGTGGCTGATGGCAAGCAGAAAAGAAATGTCTACTCTGATGCAGAATTAAGAGAAAACAATCTTACAGAAATAAGGTTTTGGCAGCGAATCTTCATGTCATGTTTTCTGGTGAAATCTTAATAAGAATCTTTTTTTCAGAGGCAAGCAAGTGGGACAGTGGCCTGGCCTGGCACAGTTGGTCATCCAAAACTCCCTGAGGGAAAATATCAGTTTTGGTATTAATACTTACAAGAAGAGCAGATACATTTTTAGAATCTCTCTATATTAATTACATTAATTCTGTCTGCTTTGTGTTTTTATTTTAAAATCTGTTATTTTTAACTAAGCCATTCTAAGGGCAACTCTTCCCAGGCTCGCTGTGTATTACATAATATATTATGGGTTTGGCTCTTACAGTTCCAATCCAAAATTGGGCAGGTCTTAAGAAAAATCAAATCTCCTCCCTTGTGCTGGGAAGTCTCCTGTCCCTCTTTCCTCCTCACTTGTCCATATTCCATGCCCCTTAGTCTGTCATTATGATATAACTTGAATTTTCCTTGATTTGTCCTCAAAATAAATTTATTTTTCTTTATTTGTACCTCAAAAGGTCTTGTATTTTTTTTTTTTGCATAAATTTGTAAACTGACTTTTGCTAACAAAAATAAAAAATCCCCAATGATTTTTTTGTCTCCTTGACTGAGCAGAATCAGGTGGGGCAAGGGAAGGGAGCAGTAAGGGCTGTGCTCAGCTGAAGTGACAAATGCAAATCCTTCTGTTACCTTGGATCAGAAAGGGCTCCCCTGAAGGGTAACTCGAGCAGTGGCTGCATTACAGTGTCAGGTGCAAAACCTTTAATGGAGAGAAATTGCCTCCACTAATCTATTTGTCAGTAGGGAGGGGAAGTAGAAAACTATATATAACTTCGAAGCTGAAAGGTTTTGCCCTTCTCCAAAAGAATAAAATAATATAGCGCTGAATAATGGCTTTGATTCCAGTTTTAAATTAGAAATCCAATTTGTTCTTATGAGCTCCCTACTCCATTTCTTACTACTCTCTCAATTCTGCTGGGTGACATTGGGAGATAAAGCAGAATTTGCAAGATTGAAATAGGTAAATTTTTCTTAAAGGTAGACTGAGACATGTCCAGAATGATGTATTATAAATTGTATTGCATTTATTAATAAATGCCAAGTATCTCCAGATAAGATAATTGAGTTTTATGCTTAGAGATGTGTTAAATGTAGATGCCAAATCAATTCTTTTCATAATTAGTGTTACCTGTTGTAGGAAGCTGAAAAATGGGATTTTTAACCCATCTGAATACAGTATTGTGTTCTGACCATATGAACACATGCAGAAGAGACAGAATTGGCAGGGGGAGAAAGTGCTGTTAAAATAAGTGATTCATATCATTTGGAACCATTCTTGGAAGAGAGTCTCCTATAGAAGTGTTATTTAATAATTTATCTCTGTTTAAATTGGGATTTGTCTGCTGTGTTGCGTGCTCATCATGCCCCAGGGCTGGAGGGATCAAATGAGTCAGGGCCCAATTTAGGTTATGAAAAACTGTACCAAATGGCACTGCCACAGTTTAATGAAGTAGAGATCTTCTCAATAGTGAGATAAGTAAAATTTATTACCTCCTTCTGAAACTATTTTTTAAAGGAAAACGGTAGAGAAAGAGTCCAGGTTTCCATCTTTGTGTTCTGAGAATCCTATTTGGATTCCGAGAACTAAAATCTTGGATGGTGGCTGGAAAGACAAGTGCAAACATTAGAGACTGGCATCAAAACATATTTGGTAAAGGAACATTTATTGCTTCCAGGAAAATGGAAGTTTTTATGGGGAACATTCCAGGGGAATTATATTTTGTAAGTTTTGAGTTATCAGTACTCTATTGCTCACAGGACTTAAAGGACTTTGGAGTTCATTATAACCTGCTATCCATAAATCCCACTCTTGCACTTGGTAACACAAATTAAATGGATTCTTTTCTCTCCTCTGCCTCATACAACCTTCACCCCCTTCTCATTGTCTAAAATTTCCACTTTGCAAAAACATCATTTCAAAATATGAATCCTATGGAGATACAATTGAGTGAGAACTGTTTCTTACCAAAGACCTCACCATTTATTATGGCTTTAGTGTTTTACATTATTATGTAGAGTACTCTGCTACAGGGACAGCAGTAAAAACGTGGGGACAATGACAGGACCACAGCCAGTGGGCTCCCTGTAAGTATTTTCCAAGTCTCCAGTTCTTGAGGCATGTCCTGAGCCAGTTTTTGTAAATTTCTGTGTGAAAAAAAAATACATTTAAATTTAAATATTCACTTCCCTGCACAGAAACTGTTTTGATATTAACGCACAGGAATTGTCACTGAAGGATATTCCGGGTGATGCAGACCAGCATTCAATGACAGAACACACATTTCATCTTCCAGAGGACACAGTCTGGACATGAAATTCCAGAATGTTATAGTTCAACAGGAGATTAGTTTAAGAACTGAGGTGAATATAGGGGATGAGATGAGAACCTCTCCATGTTTTTATTTAAAACATGTTTTCTCTAATAGCACAGTCTGTACTCCAGTGCCTGGGAAAGGAAGGATGTCATTCCCAGGGTAAAAAGTGACAGTGTTCTTGAGCAGTGTATGGAAAATAGGAGGGAATTCCTGGGTAATTCAGGATATGTCTATAAGACCAGGGACAAACAAGTGCAGATGTGTCTCAAAAGAAATAATTCAGGGCCTTAGCAAAAGGCTATTGATTTTTTTTCTCTTGATGTAAGAATACCTACACTGAATTTTTTTTTCCTCTCCTCAAAACTGAGAAGCAAGCAAACCATTTCAGCATGAGCTGTGTGATCCAGGAACTCAACCAGCGTGATGCATTCACCTTTTAGCCAGTGTGAGTGTGAAATATTTCTCCAGACTGCAGAGAGCAGCCAGAGAACAGCCAGAAACCCTGAGTTCTGAGCCAAACGCCTGGCTGAACATCACTCACCTTTCAGGGGGCATCAGCAGCTCCTGCCAGCATTCCCACTGCCTTCCCAAAGGTTTGCTGAGTTGCTCTGCAGGCTGGGATCAGCCTGGAACCTGGCACACACATGTGCCATGAGGAAAAACTGTTCAGCCATGGAATTTTCCCTTTTTTCAAGGTAGGATTTAATGACATCCAACATGCCCAGTTAGAATGGTGGGTCCTGTGTCACCTTCCCCTCCAGAGACATTTGGAACTCTCCGGAAGGATTTGCATTCCTGGAACCCCAGAATCCCCAGATCCCATCATTCCAGGATGGTTTGGGTTGGAAGGGACCTTAAACCTCCTCCAGTTCTGACCCCTGCCATGGGCATTGCATCCTGGTGTATTTATTTCACCGTCTGTTTGGAGAATTTCCCATCAGTGCCTTTGCTCCTGCAGATGAGCTGTCCTCTCTGCCTCACTTTCATCACACGTGGGTAAATTCTCCTCCTCACATCCCTAATATGACATCCTTGCTAATATCTGCTGTGCTTAGATATGCCCCTAATGTAAATTATTAGCCTTTAAGTGCTGGCAACGTTAGCATATTGTTGCTGTAGGCTAAGTGTAATTCTTTTAATCTTGATGGTAATTTCCTGGTTAAATATTTAAAATAAATACATTTAAATAAATAACTTTGTACAGGGAATATTAATCATATCGCTTTAGCTGTATATTTGGATATTTGGTTATTCCTGACTCTCTAGTTTTTAACTTTTATATTTGGAGTCTAATTTGGCAAAGGAGATTGTGCCTTGTTAGCAATCAAATATCTTGATCAGCACAACTGGTTTTTATTGGTTTCAGTGTACAGAGTGAAAAAATAAAGTAAGGTTTGGAGTTCTGTTCTTCTCAGTGATAATCTATAGGAATTGAGGGATGACAGGAGATTTTCTACTCTGCTCTCTGGTTTCAGAGTATTTTAAAACACAAAACTGGGCAGAAATTCAGGTTTCATGCCAATGCCTTTCATCTGTTAAAAATAAAGGTGAACAATCAGATGTGGCTGAGTTATTATTTACATCCTTGCGAAGGGCAATTTTAGCACAAATACCTTTATTATATCCAGGACATTCCTGAAACAAAGGGATTTCATCTCAGATTATGCCAGTATTCACAGGAAGTTGTTTTGATGATTCTTGGCACACTTTCATTGACTTCAGTGCTGGTCAAACAAAACCAAACAGGTTTTCAGCAGTGCCAGCTAGAGTGGATGATTGTTTTCTCACAGAAAATTATATTAATCAGCTTTTAAATAATCAGAAGACAATCAAGGGACAGATCTGCTCTACTGATTTTTAGGTTTTTAGGTTGACCTGTGTGAAGTCTTTCCTGCTTGGATATATTTCCAATGCAGGAATGGTTTCTTTATACTCATTTTCAACTTTTAGGGAAAAAAAAAATCTTAGAAAGCCTAGAATTTCCTTGAAAATTTTCTGGATGTTTTTCTCCTTTGTACCCCACCTTGGGGTTCCTCTCTGAGGCTGGCTCTGTTTGAGTCTCCCCACAGCCCCAGGGTCTGGTGGAGAACTGTAAAATCTGGGTATGTAGAGTCATTTGTGCTGTTTTTCCTCATTTTAGTGCTCTCCTCATGAAACCTGGTGGAGCTCAGGCTGCTACAAATGAGTTAAACTGGGACACCCTGGAGATAATTTCTTTTTGTGGTATCACTGCCCAGATATGGAACAACTCAAGAGTTTAAGCTTTATTTTTTCACATAACAAAATGCTAAATTTCCCTGAATGTCACCCAAAAAAAAAAAAATTTCCCTCCTACTGGAGGAATTAAACACATACATTGCATACTTTTATAGATTCCATAGCATTTTGCTATTTCCTCTGGCTTAATTTTACGTCTTTTTCATCTTTCTGTCCTATTTTTCTGTCTCCTCTTTTTGCCTTGTGTCTTTTCAATAATGCAATTTGAATTTCTAGTACCCTTCCAATGAACGTTTCAGAAAAACCCTGCACTTTGTAAGGTCAGAATGGAGGTTCTTTAAAAGTTAATTTTAGAAAACCGATTTGTTCCAATCAGTTCTGTATAGATGACAATTCCCTTGGCTGTAGCTGTTTTACAAATATCCATATGCAACTATTAGCACTCACAGTTTTCAAATAATATTTGTTCTCTTTGCCCCCATTCCTGCTAGGTGGAAAGTCTGAACTTTGCTGTTTGGGAAAGTTTTTATTTGTGACTAATTCCACAGCCCAGCTGAAAGCTCCCACGTTGCCAGAACAGCCAGAACTAAAACACATTTTGGGTGAGAAACAGAGCAGGGAACCTTTCAGGAGCTGTGAAGAACAACTGGAGAAGGTTTGCACAGCATTTCATTCCGAGCAGTGGATGCCTTCCAGCAGCAAAATGCTGGCTCCCAGCTCTGTTTTGCAGTTTTCAGTTAAATCAAGGGAAGTGAGCCAATAATGCTGCTTTTTATAAAACTTTCAGAGTGTTGAGTAGTGCAGAGAAATGAATTGGAAGGAACATCTTCTCACTTAGGATAAAAACAGAGAGGGAGAGCTTAAAAACAGTGGGGAAGTTAAAAAAATCTGTTGAACCTAAGACTGGTCCAGCTCCAGGGCAGAGGAATAATGAGAGGCCAGGGGAATTCTGTGGCATTTCTGCCACACTGACCCCTGATAAGATGCCAGGGGAAATCCTGGAGTTCACAGGATTTGCCCAGCTGATTCTGTGCAGAATGAACTGCAGCAACAACCCCAAACAACTCCACCCAGAGAAGGGGTGGAACTATTTTAATTCCCCAGCAGAGCAGCACCCTGGGTCACATTTATCTCACTATTGGATATTTTTTTTTTTGCATTTCAATGGGTCTGTGCCACGTTATCAGCACTTTTGTCCTGACTGGCACCTGCTCTGCCTGGATCCAAACCTGAGAGAGAAACTGCTTCTGGTTATGAAATTGGTAATTGTTGTTAAATAAATAATTGTTATGAAACAGATAACTGTTATAAAATAGGTAAGTGGCATGAAACAGATAATTGTTATTAAATAGCTAATTGTTATGAAATACAAAATTGTTATAAAATACATAATTCCTGCAGAAATGCAGCCTTGTACTGGTGTTTAACAGGATTCTGGGCACACCATCATTAATTAGCTGCTGCCATTAGGCTGCTGCCTCTTGCCACAGTCTGACAGCACAAATGGAGCAGTTCAGAGTATGGTGGCATCAAAACAGGTTTTGGGTACAGCATTATTTAGTTTTAAAAATGAGTTTTGGTACAGCACATTTAAACCCACCCAAATCATATCTGCAGAGGAGATTTAAAGTCTGAATGAGTCTTTTTCCATTAATTTTTCATGAGACAGGCAAAGTGGATAAATTATCTTCAAATTGGGATTTAGTTGTCTAAGTAACTTGTTACTTACTCAAACTTTTAATTAACTAAACTGTTCCCTTTATAATTCATATTGAGCAATTTCCTGCAGTAGTATTTTACAGGTGAAAACCCATGGATTGCTGATTTACTGAATGAGAAATAAAATATGAAGAGAATGACTTGTAAAAAGATTTTAATTTATTTTTTTTCATTTCACTTGAAGATGCCCTTATTTTTGCCTGTGCAATTCCAATTTTTCCTAAAAGCATTATTTTACAAAAAAATTGCCATACATACCATCACTTTCTTAAGCTGTAAATTTATTTTAAGAAATTTCAGGATATTCTACATGGAACAAAAAACTGCTCAAGAACCAGTTTTAAGCATTTTATGAAGATGCCAAAAGAAATACTTTAGTAAAAATAACACTAATATTAAAAAAATTTTAAAAATCCAGAAGGAAGCCCTTGAAAGAGCAAAAGCTTGAAGAAGTCTTGTAATGCCCCAAAAAGAAATGCTGGTTCTTTGAAGGGGAGTATCAAAGAATCTCTTCTTGTGATAACCTGTATTTTCCTCTTATTTGTTTTATCTTTGGCGATGCATTTCTACTGCATTACATTGCATTCTGAACATGGTTTATATGTTGAGAAGAACCTTGAAATTTTTTCTGAAATGCCTTTTGAGATCCTTCTGAATTTTCCCCATTCTTGTGACAATCCCAAAAGAAATGAACACAAGTTGCCATGAACAGTGAAATTTCCATCATATTGCTATAAATTTTATATCCATTTTGTTTCACAGAGGGTTATGAAAAATGGTCAGCATTATATCATTCCAGTAAGAGAAAATTACTCATTTTTGCTATCCAATCCTGCATTGCCAATTTAACCCTTCCTCAGCTCCTTTACAAATACAGACTTAAGGTAGATCTATGTTGGATTCTTTGGGGGTTTCCTTTTTAAAGCTCTGACATTTCCTTCTGTAATTTAGTTTGGACTGCCTCCAGTTTTTTATCACTTTGTAAATGTCAGATTTGCAAAATATATACCAAGCTTTATAGAAATGTGAACAATTTAAGTTTGTGTCATCTAATATTTCTATCAGTCTTACACACTTCATTCTTTGGGTTTTCCTACTGTTTGCATTCCAACCCTTCTGGTTTTCCCATTTCTCCTTGCATCACTCTATTTGCTGAATTTGAATTTAATATACATGGCATTTTCCCAGACACCTCCCTTTGTCACATTTAACACAAACTCAGAGGAGGGTTTGGGTGAGGAGGAATCTCCAGAGGTCTCCAGGCACAACCTAAACCTGCACTGGAGGGTCCACAAGGAAAAAACGCAATATCTTTGTTTCTTGTGGAAATGATGATTTTTGACAACAGGGAAATTTAAATTAATCGCATTAATCTCATAATAATGCTACCTGGAGACTTCAAATTAGGCATTAATTGAAATAATTTTTGATCTATTACTTAATTTAGAGTTGGAAAATCAGGCAAATAGGATGTGATTATGATAAAGAAATAGTAAATAAAACATTGTTCCATGTCAGTTAAAAGACTGTGTAACATTCTTAGCTCCTAATAATGAACCATAATGCAAATGGAGTAGACTTTTAAAAATTATTCTCCAAATTCTCTCTGTACCGACTGAAGAACAGATAATGGCAGCATCACATATATTTCTCTTATTTTTTTCTTAATGCATTTACTACGGTAATGTCTGAACATCTATGCATTTAGAGGTAATAAATAACTTTAATTTCATAGAAAGATGGAACTTCCACTTCTAGGTGGCATTTTTAAGCAAATAAATATAATAGATTTTTGTGCTTGCTTTATTATCTAAGTGCCTCTTTATCTATTATATACTTGACGTGCCATTTGCTGCTAAGTTATTGATAATTGTATAGACATTTTTATAATGACACAGAACAAAACACAATTGTGCAGAGTTTACAAGGGGCTGGTGCAACATAAAACATATAATGAGCAAATGGATTCAAATTAATCACTGAATTAGTGAGGGAAAAATAAAGAGGCTTGGAAGAAGATGCCATAAAACTGTGTTCCCTTTAGTGTTGAAAAGGCTGTGGGTGAAGGAGCATCAATTTTCAGATGTTCACATCCTTTGTGCTTGTTTCTTTTTGAGGACTTTTTTTATTTCTGTGGAAGCTTTTTCTCTGGCCCCACTCTCTGTTCAGAAAGAACATATTTCAGATAGCACAATTTTTGAGCACAAAGTCAGTCCTGTTTCAACAAGGGAGGAGATGTAAAGATGCAAATAGATGTAAGGATGTGAAGGGAATGGATGTAAAGGGAATAGATGGGGGCAACTTTTCTTTCACAATTAACTGAATATGACCACTCTAAGTGCCTGGTGTGTGTTTAGCTTTAGACTTTAAAGATGTTGGTTTATGTTTCTTCTGAAATGCCAGTAGATAAAGAATTGTGATATATCAGGAGAGTGGGTTGGACTGAAGAATTGACTAAAAGCTGATGCTGTCTGTGACATGCAGGAAACAGGATGGATTTTGATACTATGCCCCATCAGCAGACACATTTTCTTCCAGTTGTTACCCACCTCTGTTTTTTAATAATTATAACTAGGGCGACAGAAAAATTTTGCTTTTCCTTTTGCTTTCTGAGCTTTCAAATTATTTTTGCCTCAGGCAAAAATTCTCTTTTCCTTCGTTTCTGGTTAATATTCTGTGCTATCAAAACTCCAAAGAATAAAGTCCAGTTTGGGGAGGAGGGTCAAGGAATTAAAGCAGCCCCACCTGTTTGTGGGCTTTCCCAGTGACTGTTGATGTCCTAATTCCCTGATTTCCCTGCCAGAACACCCAGAGCAGCTTGGGCCAGGGACTGAAATCCTGAAATCATTCCCATTTCCAAACTCCAGCACCTTTCACTGGAGCTGCAAGGACAGAGCTACAGCTTGGTTAAACCTCTTTAGGATTCTATTTCAAGTCTACAGCCCTGAAAGCTGAGTAATAATATAATGAGTAATTAAACAGGTGAATTGAAAGGTGAACCTCACACTGTGGGCTGAATCTGTTCAGGTTTTGCAGATCGTTTGAGAGGGAAAGGTCATTTATTAGCAAGCTCGTTTTTTTCTCTCTGTTAGGTTTCAAAAATCAAATACCAGCCTAAGAAAGGGATAATTTTATGGCTCACTTCTGGAATGAAAACTACCATTGCCAATAGTATCTGAAATGGTTTCAGTAGTGAGTGTAATCACACTTAGTCATCTCCATAGGCATGTTGTACAGGTTGGAGTGTCTAGAAAAGTGTTTATGTTGATAAAGGAAAATAAATGCCATGTCCTACAATTGCAATATTTCATCCAGATAAAACATAATAATGGAAACAGTATGGGATGAAAAATATGAAAAAAATACATCTTCATTATGACAATCTTGACGGTATAAAAAATAAAAAAGAGAGCATTTAAAAAATATTATATCCTCTGGATGGCTGCAGTGTCTTTGACTTTACAGTGGCATAGTTTAATGGTTTGAAAATTTGATGTGATTCCTTAAAAGTTATTGTTTTGGTGTACTTTTCCCTCTTTCCTCCCCCCACAAGTATTTGTATGGGAATTTTTTTCAGGAAGGAAAATATCTGGAGGGACAAAATCAACGTGCTGTTTTTTGCAGGTCCTGGTTGTTTGGGTTGACCTGCACAGTGTGTTTTTGTAAGGGCATTACAGTAAATTTTCTTTTCTCAGGGGTAAATTCCTTCAGTGGCACATGGGAGAGCTGTGGGTATAAATCCTGGGAATACCAGTGGAATGATGGAACCTTTCCTCTTCCAACAGAAACTCTGTCAAAAGTCTCCTTCTGACAATTCCTTTATATTTGATGCATTTCACTAATAAGTGAGGTCTCTATTACACTGAAATTCTCTCCTCATATTCACATTAGTGCTTATTACAAATACCAGAGGGACACAAGGCATAACAGGTTCTAATTTTCACCTTTGTATTTATACGAACTGAGGAAACTTCTTAATACCAAATTTTGCTAAGAACAAATCCATCAACAAGAGCTTTCTGTGTCTGAAAAGAATTATTGTAACTTGAAAATGCTCAGTCTGTTACAAAAGAAATAGAAAAGTTCCATATGAATGACTCCCAAATTTAGGAAGTGTTGTGACAGCTGAAGTCCAAGTGAATATGATGACTTTTTATTTAGCTGTAATTTATGTTGTGGTTTAACCCCACCTGACAACAGCCTTGCAGGATCTTCTTTCCTGTAAATTTGGGAAGCTTTGCTTGGAATATCACTGATTCTGTGTGTGGTGATAGCCCTGCGTGACCAAATTGCTCATATTCACTGAGTAATCCAGGTAAATCATTATATTCTCTGATGAAATTGTAGCTTAGAATTAAGTTAACAACCCTTTATTCAGAACTCCCTCTGCCAAATGCGCAAAGTCAATTTGGCACCGAAGACAGCAAACATTATGACTGGGTGTCATGGAAATTTGGCTCCACAACAGAGAGGTTCCTGCAGCTGAGTTTCACAGCTCAGGCCAGGAGCTGGGGCTGGAAGAATTGGAAATCTGGTACCTGTTTGGTGAGACAATCTGCAATTCCCCACCCAGCCCCTGTCAGTTTGATGCCCAAGCCATGGGAATCCAGTCTTCAGTCAGTTTATCAAATAGGAATTAAATTAATCCTCAATAAGTTCTGATGGTGGCTATGACTCAGAACATCTGGCAGTTGATTGCATCTGTGAATTCTGTGTAGTTTAAAATAACTTTTAATGTGATTTCTTAGACAACATCTGGATTTGGAGTGCAATTTGAGTAGTGTGTGCTGGATCTTGTTCATAAAACATCCACGACTGATATCAGTGACCATAGGAGCATTCTTTTATGTTGATTTAAGCTTCCACTTTTTATTGATGAGACAGCTTGTATTTTAATAATTTAAGGTCAGCATCAAATTTCCACACAATCAACCACTTCTGAAAATGAAGGGTAGACTTGGTGTGTGGTATTCTTGGAAATCTTAATTATCAAGCTTTGCTTTTTCATACAATCTCTTCTAATTCAAGATTAGAACAGAAGTATAAGAGAGTTTTGCTCAACAGAAGAAGTATGAGAGTTTTGCTCTCTGCTGGCACTTCTTTACTATTTTTCAATAGCTCTAAATTTAGTCAGTGAGGTGAATAAAGTAATATTTTAAAAATTGTGATTGTGATGATAAGTAAAAAGTCATCCAGCACCATTTTTAGCTCCACCACAATTTAACGATGACTTCCTACACTAATTCTTTTATCTGTATTAGTACTTGTAACATTGTTAGTGAATAAATTATTAACAATGTGATCTAATACAAACTTCATCCGTCCTTACAGAAATACAGCTCATTTCTTTTTGGCCTTTTCTGGCCCCCCATGTGTAGAACAGGCTCAGTTTTCACAGGAACAGGTGTGGAAAGAGAAAATCCCTTCTCCAATCTAGGGAATGCTTCGATAGGAGCACTGTTAGAAACAAAACCCATTTATCAAATGGCCCAGCTGTTCACTGGATGTTAATAATGATCCTTTTTATTTGGGTGCTGTTTGGTATTTATAGCTAATTAACTCCCTTCTACACCACCCAGCAATCTGCCTTCAGAGAACAGAGGAAACTGATACAGATTGAATTAGAAGCTGTTAAATACATAGAAAGAAGCCAGTTAATTTACTGTAGAACAGTTAGTAGCAAAGCACTGAGAGATATTTTCAGGTGGGGTGGTTTTTTTCTGTTACTGTGCCTTTATTTTTTTAAATTTTACTTAAAGTGCTGAGCATAAAAACTTTCACAAGCTACAGAAACTCCCAAAATATCATTTGTTTATTATTAATTTTGAAGAAATGGGGTATTTTCTAGATGAGATTAAGAAACTTTTTCCGCTATTAATGCTGAAGTGTTGATGTGCAGGCAATGTTCTGCAGCACACGCATTAGAAATTTCAGCTAAAGGAAATCCTTTGGTGTTTTTCCTCTTCCATTCCTTTGAAGGAAGAAGTTTTTTGTTTCAGAAAAGGAGAATTCTGGCATTGTCACTCAAACGTAGTGAAATGAGGAATGCTGGCTTAGGAAATCGCCTTCCACTGGGGATGGAAACAATTTAGAAATGATTTGCCAAATGTTTGTTCACAGAGCACAGTCCCAGTTAAATTCCGTGGTAATATTGTGAATATGCCTTCCCTCCACAGGTTTTGGAATTTAGGTTATACTATTTTAAAATATCAGTTACTACTTATTTTGGAGGACACTACCAATTAAAGGAAATTAAGGAACTTTTAGGGTATCCTAGTAGGAAAAAACTCAGATAATTTGGATGCTTGAGGAGTTGTGAACCACTTTTTTGGTGGTGGTGGTGGTGGTGGTTTAACCTTCAAGTAAACTTTTTCAACCAAAATCATTTTTTTCAGTTTAGGCTTCCAATTTTTCCAGAAATTGCAATTTGGTCTGGACTAATATAAAATTTTTCTTTGATGTGGTTATTTTGGACTGATGGATTCTCTGCTTCTTTTTATTCTCAGTTCTCACTTGCTTACAGAGGAACTTTAGGGTCAATGTTCTACAAAGATTGCTACGTTTATACAGTCTTGTGAAATGATGTCTTGCAGTTTTTCCATTTGTAAAATATGTGATAAAACTGCTCATATAAGTATTTTGGAACCTTATTGTTTGAAAGCATTTGTTAATCTTTAGAGGAGTCTTTCTTCCCTTTACAGATAACAGATGTAAGGGACAGGAGGCCTTGGTACTGAGTTGGTTTATCTGTAACGAGCCTCTCTCAAAACTCGTTTTGGAGGAACACATATGTGATTTCTTCTGTTGTGATATCCCTGGGCAGATGAGGTGGGTGTGGGGAACCAAAGCAGGAGAGAGAAATCTGCTGCTGGGAGATTCCTGCCCCTGGCTGCCCCCAGCCTCCAGCCCTGCCCTGATGGTCCCTGTGGGAACGTCCTGCTGCTCCCAGTGATGCCTTAAGTTTTATCTTTCATGTGTTTCAGGTTCTGTGCTGCCCAGGGGTGCAGTTCTGAGCTCACAGTCAGTGTCACTCAGCTCTGCACACAGCAGGGACACAAAACAAATCCTTGTCCTGCTGCACACCAAGGACAACTTTCAGGCCCAACAGCACAAACAAGGCTGGGCTGGAGGGAGGATGGGACCTCACAGCCTGGAGCTGGAATTGGACAATTAAACCCCAATATGCAAATGGACCAAAACTTATAAAAGTGTGAGACCTCATGACCGTTTGTCCATTTTGGATCCTTTTTGTGACTATTTTCTGTCCATTTTGTGACCATTTTGGGTCCACCTTGGGTGTAGGCCTGGTGAGGCCCTGTTCTGCCGAAGCTGTATCCTGGAGGCCTTTCAATACATATCTGCTTTATTCTCTGTCCCTGTCTAGTCTTTGTTCCAGCTCAGCCTTCCCAAGGTGTCACCACAGGGGTTTGCCTGACAGAGCTGGGGCCTGGCACCTGATTTTGGCTGCTCTGCCCTTGACCAGGATGGGAAAGTGTGTGTGTGTGTGTGTGTGTGTGTGTGTGTGTGTCTTGTGTTTGGCAAAAATTAAGTTTCATAGAATCCCGGGATGGTTTGGGTAGGAAGGGCACTTAAAACCATCTCATCCTGCCCCTACCATGGGCAGGGACACCTTCCACTGTCCCAGGCTGCTCCAAATCCCATCCAACCTGGCCTTGGACACTTCCAGGGATCCAGAGGCAGCCACAGCTTCTCTGAGAAAATTTACACCTTTCTGTCCTGCCCTCAGTCAGTTTCTAGCTAGTGCACTAGCAAGAAAATTAATCCTTGTCATCCCCTGCTTTTAACCTAAGCACAGTCCTTCTAGCTCTGCTCACCAGCAAGAAAATATTCAAATGTTATTCCAGTATTCAAATGGCAGGTTGTTTGTTTGTGTGTTATTTAATTCTCACTGACTTTAAGGCAAGATAATGTTTCTATCTCTGAAGTTTAATAGCTCAAGTGGGTGTTAATTCTGATGGAGTTCCAGAGCAATAAAATGCTGCTAGAATTCCACTAAATAGCAAACTGCTGTAAATTTTAGTCATGCAGTGCTAATATCAAACAGAATGAGCAGCCAGGCTGCAGATGAGAGATTGAAACCACTTTGAACACATCTCAATTGGCAATCATTAAAGAAGCATTTCTACTGATTTTGCATCTGGTATTCAGACAGAATTCCTAGTTCTGAAAATGTGGAAAATAAGTGCCTTTTATAAGGTAGATAGTCTATTGGATTTGATTGTAACTTCAGTTGAAAACCCCTATCAAGAATATAAGCATGAAGAAAAATGGATTGTCTCTGTAATTCTCTCTGAAAACACAACTCAATGCAAATTTGTAAACATTGAACTACCTAGAAGTTGGTGGAAAATGTTCTGCAGATTTCAAATACCTCATTATTTTTATTTCAGGGCTGGTATTTTATTTTATTGGGCTTCAAGGTTTCTAATCTCTGACCAAAGTATAAACCCAGGGAACCACTGAAAATGTCATCCTGACTCAGAGAATGACATGTTTTACTTAGAAATGTACCTTTCATCATATACTTTAGTCCTACATGTATGACTCAAGTGGGTATCACAGCGGAAGGGAATTAAGGTTAAATTCAAATGCTTGGCTGAAAGAAGCCTTTAGATGGAAGCAGGAAGGCAAATTTTCTTTCCATTCAGCAATTTGGAAGTGCAGAGAATCATGGAAAAAAATGAATACAGGAAAACAAACACCAAAAAGTGCTTTTCTTTTCATTCTGTATTAGTATGTGCCCGAGTGGGTTTGTGTTACTTGTGAATCAGTCACTATAGGTGTGTTGTCTAAAAAAGAACCAGTACCTCTTTTCTCGATTTTTCTACATATAATGCAACATTTTCCAGAGCTTTCTGATCACTGTTATTTGTTCCTCATCCCTTTTCATCCATGAACTTTGATTTTTGTTGGCCAATTTCAGCCACATTTTGACAAGATACGGATCTGGAGTGTGGGGCCCTGTGGGGGTCTGAAATCCTGCCTCAGCCACGAGCTGACTCCAAGGCTGTTTGTTTTCCTGGGGGAAAATGATGCCTTAAGTTTCAGCTTTCATGTGCTTCAGGTTCTGTGCTGCCCAGGGGTGCAGTTCTGAGCTCACACTCAGTGTCACTCAGCTCTGCACACCGCAGGGACACAAAACAAATCCTTTTCCTGCTGCACACCAAGGACAACTTTCAGGCCCAACAGCACAACAAGGGTGGGCTGGAGGGAGGAACAAGAAGGATGGGACCTCACAGCCTGGAGCTGGAATTGGACAATTAAACCCCAAGATGCAAACTTATAAAAGTGTGAGACCTCATGACCGTTTGTCCATTTTGGATCCTTTTTGTGACCATTTTGGGTCCACCTTGGGTGTAGGCCTGGCCAGGCCCTGTCCCGCCCAAGGTGTATCCTAAAGGCTTTTCAATAAACACCTACTTTATTCTCTGTTTCTGTCCAGTCTCTCTGTTCCAGCTCAGCCTTCCCAAGGCATCACCATCAGTTTTGGGGTGATGCCTCTCCTGAGTCATGAAGCAGCAGCTGAACAGGCAACGTGTGTGAAGCTGCAAACTAAACCAGAGCAGATGCCACTCAGCAGGCTAAAAAGAAATTGTTTGTACACATGGAATGGGATGGGAGTTCAGGAAAATGAAGAGAGAGGGGATGAGGCAGCTGGAGATTGAGGAATTATAAAGGGATGGGTTGTAGATGTGAGGAAGCAGAATATATCAGGAGTGATGCATGAACTAACAAAAGGCCAGCTTTTGTTATTTCTGCTCCTCACAGTATTAATTGCTCCTCTTTGCTTTGACGCTCTTCACAAGAAAGCAGAAATAAGAAAGAATCACTGCATTTCAACTCAGTTGGGAGGCAAAAAAATAATTCTTAAGCAGCTCGTTCATTATATTTAATAAATCTCCAAGTAGTATTTACTAGAGATTGTTTATTGTCCTATGTTCTTAAATAATTTTTTAAAAATCCAAAGTGTCCTAAAATTGCTACTTCCAAAACAGTTCTGAGGCACCTCTTTCTGTGGGAGATATTTAGAGTGCAGGTTGCTTACATGTGCCTTGTGAGCCCTTTCTTTGTGAATTAATGGGGTTGATACAGAAACATCAAAACAGATTAAGGAAACCTGCCAAGGTTTTTCCTTCCAGACTCTGTGACCCTTGTTTGCTAGGAAGTTCTGTGCAGGTTTTAAGAAATGTCTGTGCATTTCAGCATATCCATATTTTTAAGGCTTTGCATCAGATGGAGGAAAAGCAGGCAGTGACAAGATTTGCTGGGTGTAGAGTGTATATAATCTGACATTTTCAGGACACGGATTTTAACTAATTTACACCATCAAGCCACACTACTTAAATTCGTGACAGTAAACCATCCTCAAATTTTATATAGGAATGTCTTCATTTTACAGATCTAAGATCCATCAATTTGGTTCTGCAGAAGTTAATCTTCTTTTCCCCCTCCAAGCTAAGACTGAGGATCACTATTGTATTTGCTGTTAGTTCCACCTTTATTCTTTTTCATATCCAGGAGCTCACCTGGGCCTGTCAAGGCTCCTCCCTTCAACACAGAGTCCACAAATTATCCATGGATGGATTAAACTGGCTTTTGGTCAACAGAAGATTAGTTGGTGAGCTGGTATAAGAATTACTGTGGATAAAAATTTGCACGTATTTCAATGCATAAATTTCAAACACTAAAAAACCAGCAAGTGTCAAAGATATGAAATGTCAATAATTACTTGAAGTTTCTGAAACATGCCATGGTATGTTTTATAATTAAAACAAAAAAAACCAAATGCTTTACTGATACATCTGTTTCCTGTAGCTTAAATTTCACTCTCCCAAGGACACTATTTGGATTTTTTCCTTAATGTGAAATTTCCTTCCAGCTTTGTAATCTGTTTGTTTTATACTCTTGTTGTTTTATTGATGAATATTTTCATTGTGGTGCTGACTAAGCAGGATCAATATCCAACTTGTAGTGAAATGCTCCACATTCACAGCAGCTGTTCCTCATGCACTCCTGGATGACAATTTTCCAGTGGCCTGTGGTTGCAGCAGTCACTTCCACACATCTCCTGTGCAATTCCTGCCCCCATTCTGGGCTGCAGCTTGGAGTTAACAGTGCCAGGAGCTTTGCTTTAATTGGGTTTGTGTGAAAACCTCTGAATCAGACATCCACCACCCTTTCTGTTTATTTGTTTCATTGTGAAATACAGTTTCACTTAATGTAGGCAGTTCATAATTTGTATGGACTAACTAGAGGAAAAAAATGTGGTCAGACACTGCATGGATTAGCTGGGCTAACACCAGGCAAGGTTTTGTTCCTCACAAGTTCCAAGCTTTCCCTGTGATGTGCTAAAGGAGAATGAGCTACACTTTAGGGCATTAATTAAAAAATATATTCCTCCTATGCTTTCATAATATTGTCTAATGTTATGATTAAAATCTTTGTGCCTGTCAGGGAAAATGAAGTTATAACTATATTTTATTTTATCTAAGAATAAACACTTGAGCTGAAATGTTGGAACCCTGGGCACTGAGAATTCCAGGCCTTCTGTGCTGACAGGCACTGACCCCCAAGCAAACACTGCATTTCACCTGAGGCCGTGGAAAAGGCTTCCAAAATTGAGTGACAGCACTGGGATTGTGGGTGCGGAGTTTGGATAGAAGTGTGTGATATCACAGGGTGGAAACTTAGAGTTTAAGGGCTTAGAATACAGTAATATATATATATAAAGCAAGATGGAGGATTTAGGGCAGAGGCTGAGTTCTTCTTTTTCACCTTCTTCTTCATGGTTTGGGTGGGATTTTGTAATTAGGTAGAAAATCCGCATTGGGGACCACGGGTGGTTGGTTATTGGGTTAAAAGTAAAAATAATCTAGGTGTCATCTCATTATTGCATAATTTATGTTTAAAAGACCATGGAAAGAGTTAGAGACAGAGCCATTTTCTACCTTGTTAGTTAGAACTCACAGCTCGTGAGACTGTAACATAGAAAAGAATTAATAAACATCTGAGTCCAAACATGAAACTGCGTCTCCTGAGTATTAATCCCAGCTCTAACACCAGAAGAAAAGAAGATAACAAACCCACACTGAAATGTTGAGGAAGACAGGCACACAAAACTACCCCAAGCTGTCCAACACCAAAAAGTCCCCACATGCTCCACTGGATCCATGTCTTTTCTGTTATCCCAGGAAATCCCTTCCTGGGCAGGGGTGGCAGGCAGGCTGAGGGGTCAGGGCAGTGGGATTGGTGTGCTTTGGGTTTGTCCAGAGCCAGGCACAGCAAAACAGCCCCACAGAAAACCTCCCCAGGTGCTGCTGGTACAGCTGCACCACACTCAGGTAGCTCTGGCACAGAAGGGCTGCAAACACAACAGGAAAGTTTCTCTCCCTGCTGTAATTTTGTGGAAAATGAATTATATTCTGTAAGAGTGAGGTGACGGATGAGCTGAGTTTCCTGGATAAATTCTAGGATGTATGGATTGGTGTAATCTGGGTGAGTATTTCAGTGGTGTTAAACTTTGTGGGCTCGATTTTTCTGTTCAGGAACATGTGCTGCTGTGTTGTGTGAGGTGTTCTCCAGAACATCCCTGCTCTGGAAACCCAGCAGGATCCCAAAGTGCATCATCCCAAAGAGATTCCCAGCTTTATTCCAGGCTGCTGTTCTGGGGCAGACACTTCTGCTCTGCCAGCAGCAACCCAAAATGCATCTTCCCAAGGAGATTCCCAGCCTTATTCCACATTGCATCTGGTTTCCAAATAAGGGGCAGGACTGCTGGGAGTTGTTCCTCGAGCATTTATTGCAGCATCAGCCTCTGTACAGGGTGAGACAACTGAAAGATGGCAAGAGCTCATTTCTTGCCAACAGCAGCCAAAGTTCTTTTTGTTGCAAGGCTTTTTAAAAGTTTTCTAACCAACAGCAAATTATTAAGAGCTTACAGGCATCTGCATAAAATCATTAAAACTACACATGCACCTTATATCTAACAATAGGTGCTTGTTTTATTTTTCTTGTTTTCCAGAAACTTTTTATATTCTTCTTTAAAACAAAGCACAGAGCCTCATTATTAAACTTTTCTATTCTCTTCCTCGACATATTTTTCTGCTTACTAAAAAGTAAAAGTGCCCTACCTCTACACAGCACAGAAACACAGTTTTATTATTGCACGTCTTTGTTCCTGTATCTTTCTATTTCCGGGCCTGCATCTACACAGCTCTGAGAGTTTTTCTGCTTTTTCTGTTTCCCACAGTTCCAGCCTGCTGTTCTGGGGCAGACCCTCCTGCTCTGTCAGCAGGATCCCAGAGTGCATCTTCCCAAAGAGATTCCCAGCTTTATTCCAGGCTGCTGTTCTGGGGCAGCAGAAATTGCCTTTGTTGGTGAGAGCAGCGTCTCCCATTCCTGATTATCTCCTGTTTAGGAACTATCCCCATGCTAATCCACTGTTTCTGCTGCTCCCTGCTCAGGCCTGGTGTCAGCAGAGAAAAAAATGGGAGTGCAGAGGAAACTATTTGCAGTGCAAACACATTTTGGGTAATTAAGCTGGAATTGTTTACTGCTGATGTTGTTCTGAGGGAGAATATGAATGAAACAAATGCAGGATGTTCTCAGTTGTTGAATAGCAACCGGTTACTGATAAATTCCAGACAAAAAATTATGTGTGATTACTGACTGTAATTGTAACTTTGGATTAAATTTTAGATTTTCCTTTGCCCAGGAAAAAAAAGGAAAAAAAAAAAGGGAAAAAAAGAAAAGAAAAAAAGAGGTAGTATATAATTAAGAGTGGCAAAGGTATACATTTAAAAGTTGTTGCACAGCAAAATGAGTGTTTCCAGCACAACTTTGTTTGGCTGCCTTATGTGAGTGGATTCAAACCTCGTGCATTGCACACACACCGGCAATTTTTAACTCAAAACCTGGGCTTTGTCTTGGACACCGAGATAATGTAATTCACCCAATGAGCAGAGGTTCAATATTTCATTTAATTCTTACTGTTAATTGCTGTTTGTCTGCCTGGCTTACTGGATCCCCCAGGGCTTTGGTCTGGGGAAGGAACTGTTCATCACTGCATTGTCTGTGAGTGGCTCTCATCAATACAATGCAGAGGTGTCTCTCAAACATTCACTTGATTTATACCCTCTCATACTACTCCTTGGAGATGGAGGGCTACTATTTCCATTTCACAGATAAGAAAGTAAAAACCAAAGACTCTGAGGACAAAAGCTTTCGTTAATTTCAGAAAACTTGAATTTTATGTGTTTAAATCAATGCTCTGAATTTCCACAGAAAAAAAGGTCCAGGCACTGGGGGAAAAACCCATCACCTCAGAGCTACTGATTTCTATGAGGAAGGTTGCTTCAAAAAGTCTCAAAAAATCCAATCAAATTGTAAATTTTTGGCTGAGTTTGCCTCTAACTTTGCATCCATAAGGAACCAGGAGGAACTTACTTGCCTGATTTCAGGCTGGTAGTGTGGAAGTGACACAGGTTCTTTTCCAGATGATCTCTCAGGTCTATCCAGCCCCAGCTTCTGTCACCCTTGGATCACAAGGGAGAGAAGCAGACTCGCTCTTTTCCAGCCTGCACAACCTGGATCTCACTTTAAACACCAGGCTCAGCCATAATTTCTCTGTTTCATTTATTTCTCCTGGTTGTATTCACTCAATCCACACCAAGAACAAACACCTTCAGGGTCTTTGTTCAGAGCAGTGTGAAGAAACTCTGCTTGCATATTTATTCCTCCAGCAAATTAGCTCAAAAGCCAAGAGAATTGTTGCTGAGACATTGCCACAATTATGTACAAGGTCTGTTACACAGGAAGGCTGAGAAATCAACATAATGCCTGGGTTTTGTCCTCACTGTGACCAAAAGACCTTGTGGTTCTACAGAATCTTTTCTAACTCTACAGTTGGAACTTTTGGAAGGTTTGTTAAAGGGAAAATAATTCTTTGTTCATGGGGTTTTTTTCCCCTCTAAACACTTTCCCAAATCTCAAATTTATAAATCTTGTACGTATTAATGACTTGTTCTTTGTCAACATGCTTGCAAAAGAATCCTTGACAAACGAATTTCTTAGGCATGACAGTGCAGCTCTTAATTAAAAATATAATTCAGGCAGCAAGAAGCCAGAGACAGCCAGTGGAACAATTTTTCACAGAAGAATGAGAGAACAAAAATACGGTCAGTGATATAATTTGAGCTTTTCTAACTCTTATTAATACACACTCTGATTGTTAATTTTAGATGAATAGAGAATTAAATGCTTTTAAGGATGTACAAAGCCTGCAATCTCTTTCTTCTTTGTCCACCTTTGCTGAAGTTATTAATTATATATTATCTTTTTTCGATGTAACATTTCCTCCTAATTAAACTCTTCCAAAGGTAAGGAGGTATTCTTGTTTTTATAGATCATAACAATTGATATGGGGATTGGGCTAAAAGTGGTTTTGTAAAGCATCAGATTGTCTTCAGACCAGAGGGGAGCCTGTTCTGCTTTACATATGAAGGAAAAAAACCCCCACATTTACAAAACAGAGTTAAAAAACTTCACAATTATATCAATATACAGGGGGAAATGGGACAAGCAGACCCATAGCCCAGGCATTCCTTTTGGTGTGATTTCTCCAGCTATGCATTTTGTAATACTTTCAGGTTTTATATATATATATATATAAAACCCCAACAAACAAAACAACAAAAAATACAAACAAACAAAACAAACAAACAAAACAAAACAAACAAAAACCAAAACAGAAACAAAACCAACAAAAAACCCCAAACCCAAACCATCCCTGTGTTACTATTCCAACCTGTTCCCATTCCAGCAGGATCCAAAGGAAAGCCATCAGTAATGAATGACTGTCCACAGAACTGGCACAGAGCACCTTGCCCATGGTTGCAAAGGAAAATGTTTTGTTTAAGTGCGTGGATATGGCTCAAATCAATGGGTTTTGATTTGAAATTGTTATTCAGGATCTATATAATTTATTAATGCAGCTTGTTTGATGGGTGATGACTTATGGAGTGAGGATAATGCAGTCATTTCCAGGGATGTGACTGTTCCATTAAAGCTGCTCAGCCAAACGATGAAAACTGAGCCTTAAAATTGGGTAAATAGTTCTGGAGAGAAATGATTGCAGAACTTCTTTTGTCATATTTGCTCAGGTCTTAGATAATCCTGAGAGCAATACTGTAGTTACACAACTAACAGAGAAGTCAGGTTTTCCCTAGAACACTCCATTAAATCCTTTCTTTTGTCATTGTCTTGCATTTAGTACATAACTTGGGAGGAAATGTCTTGCATGTTTGCTCAAATGTAAATTATTATCAGTGCATGTGCAAAATTGCTCAACTGATTTGAAATAACAGGATCTGCACAATCCAAATGAGCAGTTGATATTCCAGTGATCATTATTTTCTACACAGTTGCCTACTGTGAATTTAAAAGTGTTCATTGGTGACATATCTATCTATAGAAATGCAGAGAAATAGAGAGTAAATATCTTTTTTTTTCCCCCTTTTCTTTGCTAATTTCTCTAGAAATTAGGGTCAAGAGTCCCTTTGTGATGGCTGTAATGGAAACTAATATATGGCTTCCTTTGGTAAGAATGTGCTTATTCCCCTCTATTTTATTTCCAAGCTGAAATAAATAAAAAAATAAACTCAAACAACAACAGCAAACCAAACCAACCAAAAAAAACCCAAAACCAAACCAACCAGACAATAACAGCAAAAAACCAAAACCAAAGCAAAACAAAGCAAACCAAACAAAACCCCAAACAAACAAACAAAACCTTCAAACAAACAAACAAACAAACAAACAAACAAAAACCCACAATTTTTTTAGTTTTGTGCATGGAAAGGGTAGAGTCTGCCCTGATGGTTACCACAGAAAATTCATTGAGACTCATGAGCATTTCCACTCAACCTTCTCTTAAAACAAAATAAACAACCACAGGCTTGACAATTCTTCCAGGGCTGGAACTCAGGATGGAAATAAACAACTGCTTTAAGTGAGTTGATGGTGGCTTTTCCAGGAATGTGCCAAGTGTCCCAGGTAAGTTATTTTGCCTCTGGGGATAAGAAATAATAAAGCTTTAGATAAGAGCAGGAGGGAAAGGTTACACTAAACCCACAAATATTTATTTGTATCAAATTCATAATTGATAAAAACGCATTTCCCAAGTCTCTACAGGAACTTGGACAGTATCACACTGGACTATACAGTATTATTCCTAAATCCTGTTTATCATTAAACATAGATGAAGCTTTGCCATGTCTTCCAGTAACAGACCGTGGGAAGGTCAGGGAGGTTTAATGGAGACCAATGTACAAATAAACACTGTTTGATTCTTAATTTTAGATGAATAGAGAACAAAATCCTCAGCACTTGCAGAGGATGGTTATTTCTGTTTGAGCTGGAGAAAGCTTCACTGAGCTTCTCTCTCCCCCTCACCCAGGTCTGCAGCCCCCTCCTGGTTGTGTTTGTGGACAGAATCTGTGAGACAGCAGTGCACAAGGCTCCAAGTACTGGAAGGAATTAATATTGTGTACCAGGAACATTTCCATAATTACACTGAAAGAGCCAGTAATTAGAGACACTCTATTAATAATGTTACCAAAACACACTTAAAGACTTCTAAGGAAATTTCAGACTGGTTTAAAATTTCTGAATCCCCAAAGAGATGAGGAAGCAGCTAAATCTGCATTTGATAAAAGTCCAAAACAATCTCACTCCTGCATAGTCAATCTTTAAATTCATTAAGAAACCCCTCGTTCTAATTAAAGTTATCACATAAAAATGAATTGAAATAACTCATCTGGTAACAAATATCTCCTCCTTGTTTGTTCATAAGACACAAATTTCCATGCACTTTTGGGACAGAATTGCAGAATTGTTCCCTTCACATTTTTTTACTGTTGTAGATATCATAGAAACCTTTTACACCAACAGAATGTAACATATCTTTACCCCAAAAATTGCATTATATCAATGCTTTGCTGTATGGATCCAGACTCTTGGAGATTTTGTGGAAAAAGACTGATTTTTATTTGATGCTTTTAGCACTTCTGTTGGTATGTTGTCCATTGCTTCAGGGTTTGTTTTTCTTTCTCTTTTTTCCCCCTTTCCCCTCTTTTTTCTGCTGTTTTTAGCTTTGATCTAATTGGGAAAAGTTTCTGGTTCAACCAGATCTTCTCCACAGAACTTTGATAGACACTGGATGTGCAGAAGAGCTCTTTACAGCATTCCTTCCAGCAATAAATGCAGATGTTTTCCCACTCTCTTGATTTAATAGATCAAATTTTGGCTGGGATGAGTGTTGGTAGAAGCCTGCCCATGTCAAAAGAGTTTTTCTTTTTACCTGGAACTCACAGGGCTTTTCACTGCAGGCTCTGTTAGGGGAACAGTGCCTTGAGAGGATGAAATCTTTGTCTCCTCTAACCCCAGTAAATGCCCTCACTGCTGTTTGCACTGTGGAAGTTTAGAAAACTTTATTCCCAGCAGGACCAGAAAAAGTTTTTTCATTAATATGGCTTTTCCCATCTTTCTATCTGCATCCCTTTTTTCTTTTTTCCAAGTCTTTTCTCTTTTTGGTAATTTCAGCAGGTCAAGCTGAGGTTTGTTGGTCTCAGACTTTGATCAATATATTTCCCTACCAAATATAAGCTGTTTTTTTTTTCTATCTTCAAATCAATACCCTAAAGTCTGAGAAATAGTCAAACAAGATCAAAACCATGGCATTTAAACAAGCCTACCATAACAAACTTGTGTTCATGTTTAGAGATAAAACTGCTGCTTACCTTGACTCTGAGTTCAGGGGCCTTTATTTCAAATATAATTTTTTCAATAAGTTTACACAACATTTACAAAGATTGAAATGCTGCTGGTTTATGTTGTTTTTTTTTTTTTTCTTTTATTTTAATCAGTCTTTATGGAAACTTTTTTTCCACTTTTTGCCTTTTTTTTTCAAGTGCAGAAACCACTTTCAAAGTCACCCCAGGGAAAACTCTAAGCCAGAGGACATACAGCATTTTCACTTTTTCATGCTTCAGGCTAAGATAGTTTGACTGATCCATCATCTAAGTAGTAGGCAAAGCATAAATCATGTATGAAAATGTCAGCTGAAATGTTAGTGCACCTTCATGTCATTAATTGCATTTTTTTAATCTTCTGTCTTCATCATCTACAGAAATTCCCCAACATAAACACGGTTGCAAGTATAAATACTTCAGGGGGTTTTGTTTGGTTTTGTTTGGTTGTAGTTGCTTTTGTTTTGTTGGTTTCTTTCTCTTTTGGAGGGGGAATGTTTGTGGGTTCTTGTCTGTTTGAGTTTCTCATTGGGACAGAAGTTCAGGAGCGACATGCTAGGGGTTTTTTTTATGACTGCTTTGCAAGGTTTGGTTAAAATCTCATCTTCTGGACAAAAAAATCTAGGTAAGATCCCTGAAGTACAAAGGAATTCCACTGGAATTCTGCCAGCCAGCAGATTTTGGCCACTATTTTTAACTTGGAAATGCAGTATATCTTCTCTCAGAACTATTTTAATTCCTGTAAATGTATCTCAAAAGACACTCCAGTCCTGATTAAAATAAATGTAATATTTGATCTTCCTCCTTTGTGTTTGAGAGGACAGAAAAATCAGGAAAGAAATTCAAGTTATGCTCTGGAATTCAGAACTTTCTCAGAGAATGGAGTTGGGTTTGGCTCTGTGACAGAAGTTGGTGTTTTTTACAGACATGACACAACAAGCTTCCACTGCTGCTGAACATTTTCCTGCTGCATGTCGGGAACTAAACAAATGAAATTATCTCCCTGCTGGGAGTAATGCAGGTTTTTTCTCTGGAAAATCACCTGAATTCCCATATTTCTCTAGGTATGTTGTCACTGGATAGACTCTTTCTCTGTGACCCAATGTCTGCCACTTTCAACCATGGACCTAAAATTTTCTCAGTGTTTTCTCTTGTAGTTGTATTTGTCCTCTTTCTTGCCTATTGCTTTTATTAATATTAAATGTAACATAAATTCATTGCTACTTCAGAATGCCTGAAATTGAATTTACTGTTCCAATATTAATACAATTATTAACTCCCTTCTGGAAACTCTCTATGCTAAATCCAAGTTACTGCTGCATATTCTTCTGGCCA
Source organism: Trochalopteron elliotii (assembly GCA_024734555.1). Lineage (NCBI taxonomy): Eukaryota > Metazoa > Chordata > Aves > Passeriformes > Leiothrichidae > Trochalopteron > Trochalopteron elliotii. The sequence continues at coordinate 302,694 of JANPWX010019843.1, read as the reverse complement.
TGATGCCCTCCTATTGATTTGCTATTAATACAGAAGATTTTATTCTTTTTTTCTTTATCTTTTCAGACATAGATAACCTTTTTTCCTAATGAAATTCTCAGACTAAAGAATTTATTGTTATTGTTATTCTTCCCACTTGCCTTGGGAAAGCAGAGACTTTGTGAACAAACTGTTCCATTTTTTCACTGCATGAGCACATCCACTGACCTGCACATTCTGCTGAACTATGTTAATTTTCCTTATCAGTCTGCCATAGAAAGATAAACTGAGGTGTTTATCAAAATAAAATTTTGTGAAGGTTACATTTTCACATCCTCAGCTCCTTAACTTTATCCCTTCATACAAAATGAAGCAATCTTCAAGTGCACAGGTTAAAGCAGAAAAGTGGCCCTTTCTCACTGCCAGAGATTTTCAGAATAAATGAGAGTTATTCCTGTTTTTGCATCCCTCTGGATCTCTGGAATGCTGTTATTCCCTCATTCCATCTTTCTATTTGTATAAATATCTCATTTTAATTGAATCCATAAGCACAGCATTAACCTTTTCTGATTTTGTGGGTGTTTCAAAAAGACTCATTTTATTGAACCTCAGGCCTTGAGTTACCTGGCTTTGCTTTTTTGTTTTTTGGGGTTTTTTTTTTGTTGTTGTTTTTTTTTTTTCTCTCCACTCCAGTTCATTTTCTGGATAAGAATTAAAATACTTTCTGTTTCTACAGATGATAAATTTTCTTATTAAAAAAAGACTAAGAGGCTGAATTCCTTCTTAAAACTGTAAGTTATTCTATCAATCAAATAGATTAAAACTGATTAAAACAAGCTTGAGGGGAAAAAGAAAATAAGAACCAAACCTATCATTTTTGAAAATTTAGCCTCCTATTTTGAATTATATCAGAGAATAAATATAGTGACTTTCCACAGACTTTGATAAAAGGCATCTCAATACATTTAAAAGGTATTCCAATCTATTGTTCAGATAAGCAAAAAGCAAAGGAGATTGGAATTACAAACCAATGATTTTTTCACTCTCAGGAATTGAGTAGTTATCAATTCCCCTTAAACACAACTGAAATCACATTTTCAATCTGATTTTTTATTTTTTAACTGCTATTTAAGAGCATTTGCCATAATCATGCTGAAAAAGCATTATTACCAGTCCAAATGCAGAATTTTTCCAAAAAAAAAAATTAACCTATGATTTTAAGTGGGAAAAATAAATCCTGTGTTTTCATTTGCTGTTTTTCTCCTCAGATCAAATTTATAAATGTTAGGGAGTATATTTGTCTTTTCTTTAATTATCAAATTATTAATTTGTCCAAGTAGTCTGCAATATTTCTTAGCCCAAAGTAATAAACTCATAGATTGTTGAGCAGCCAAGGCAGTTGCTGCTGCATTTTCTTTTTTTCAGAGTAGCTCTCAGCCATTTAAAAACTCAATAGTTGGGCTGAACTTCTATTGTAATTCCATCACAGCTATTTAGCTAAAAGAAGCAATTCCAGAATTTTCAGACAAGCCCAGGATAGCAATGTATAATCCTTAAAATTGTGACACTGATATTACTTTAGACCTTTTTATGGCAAGATTAAAAGGGCTTCAGTACCTTTCTCTCACAAAGTGGTGTGGAAATACTGTCTTCTCTCTGTTTCCTGAAATAGCTGCTCAGGCTTGCAATCATTTAAAAATATTATCTTGGGAGTTTTCAGGGCACAAAAGTTAAAAGATAAATTGTGCTTCTCATCCAAATGTTAGGAAATGCATGCTAATCTGACATTTCTGAGCAAGGGATGGAATAAAAACGTCCTGGAGTAGGAGGGAGGCTGTTGGAGGAGAGTTGCTCATTAAGAAAACATCAGCATATGATTAACAACTACAGATACCTACAAAATCTTTAGAATTCTAGTTTTGTTTAAGAATCAGGAGAAATACTTGAGGATCCATTCATGCACACATGGAACAATCCTCATAAAGAAAGTCAGAACAGTGCAGACCTTCCTAATATTTTAATTATTGTTAATATTTAAAATTTATTATTATTTTCATTATTTATTGTTATTTTCATTATCATATTATTATGGTGCAGGTGCATCTCATTTTATCTCAACATTTGCAACACTATTGCAGTGATTTCATTAGTTTTTTTTGCAGTAGTTTTTTTTCTGCTTTATTCTTGGCAGATAAGAAGATTTTTATCTTCTTTTCAGAAGACAAAAATCTGAAATCCACTAACATCCTTGATATCAAATGATCCAAACTGGCTTGGATCAGGTATTAAGAATGCATTCAGTAACTCTCATTGGAGATTAGGATTCTCCCACTGAGAGTCTTTTTAAGAGTATGTAAAGAAAATATCTGTGGAACATCTTGTTAGCTGAATGATGAGAATGGCAAGGATAGGAGAAACCTGGTCATGTCACACGTGTTGGAAATTGAGAGAAAATGAACATTACAGCACTGGGAACAGGTACAGCATTCAGTACTTCCAGAAATGCAAACAAGATGAAGGTGAAATATTCCCGAGTGCGCAGGTATGGCAGCTCAGATCTGTGACACACCTGTGGCACACCTGGGGATGTTTTTAAAAAGCTCCCTGGTATCCCTTTGCAGCCCAGCAGACTGCACCACACTGATCATGGTCTGTGAAATCCAGGCAGATAACAGGGTCAGAGCATTCCATCTGTTACTGAGCCTCCAGAAAGTCTGGAGCCCAAATTCAATAATTCTGCACTTACAGTATCTCCTGTGCAGGATGACACTGCACAGGCTGTGTTGAGCTCCATGAACTGCTCTCCTCTCTCACAGCTGGCAGTCATGTGTAGTCTGTGTCAATGATTACAAAAATGCCACTCTCACTAATTGTTTTTATCCCATGTTGAATTTCATGGATAATCCTCCAAATCCTCCTGGCCTGGGCAGTAGGAGCCCAGGAAAGCTGTTTGTTCCATCTCGAGTGCAGTTCCAGAGACTGAAAGGAGAGAAAGGTGAATATTCAGAGGGACAGCCTATTAAGCTTTAAGCTTTTCTTTTTAATTTTTTAATTTTCTTTGAATAGGTTTTGGGTATGTAAAATTTTGACTGTTTTTTGCAATGATTTGCTCTGATGAACAACATATACAGACACTACAAACAGAATAGATGAACCTCCCAGTCAAATCTGTCCTTCACAAGTGGGGAAGGGAAGGATGAATTCAGCTTTTCTTTAGGAATCTGCACCTCACAAAAAAAAAAACCAAAAAGAAAACAAAACAAAACAAACAAAAAACCCCAAAAACAAAACAAAACAAAACAAAACAAACAAACCAAAAAAAAAACCAAGCTAAATCAAACAACCCCCCCCCCCCCCCCCAAAAGCCACAAAACAAACACAAAAAAACACACAAAAAAAAAAAACCCTAAGAAAACACACATAAAAAAAAGGAATGAAAGTTAGATGAATATTGTGTTTTCAGGAGAATCAAAACTATGGGGGTTTGAAGTATGTGCAGTCCCTGAGGATTTAGAAATGTTTTTTTCCCCTGTTTTTGGCTGAGTATCCACAGGAAGTGAGTTGCTCTAACAAAAAGACAATTCCCACGAATTTAACTTTACCAACCCCTCGCCTGTTGGGTACTGCTTGATGCTGAATTTTGCCTAAAGCTAATGAGTTTGGGGATTACACTAGACAATCTTTTTACGGCAGTTTCTTCCAATTTACTGTTTATTAGAATATATTTTAATTAAACTAAACATAGTAGTTTCTTCTTATGGTACCTTGGAAACTTCACATTTGGGCACGTTTGCTCCAGGACATTGCAGGTATCCCTGCTCTCACAGATCAATAAATCACAATATTGAATATAGAATATAAGTTGTATTTGTTTGCCATGAATTGTTTAAATACTCTGGTAAGTTAATGATGTTTTGTAAAAGCCTGTCTGCGTGCTGACTGTATCAGAATTCAGTTGTTTCCTCAGTTTATTCTTCCCAAGAATTTTAGGGCCATTACTGAATATTGAAGGAAAGAATTCTTGGATTTTTTGTTTCTGCTTCTAGAGTCATGTCAGGTTGTGGAAGAGCTCTTTATAACAGTCAGGACAGTGTTCAGCTCTTGATGGACATTAGCAGTAGCTGCCATCACTTCTCTGGAGATCCCTTTGAAAGCCTCATCTCCATTTTAAGTCTGATGGAACCATATTTGTGTCCTGGAAGTCAGTTAAGGCACAGGAAACCTCCCTGCAAGTCACAGCACAGCAAAAGAGCTGATCCTGTCTGATTGCTGATGGTTCACTGAAGAAAACTCCTCTCCCCAGCCTGACAAGGATCAGAAATCATTGTAATCTGCAAGCCACAGATCCATTTTGGATAAAGCTGAGGTTTTGTGTAGATCATCCTGTGCTCATCAGCATATTCATCGGCCATGTGATGGTAGTCAATTAAAAAAAAAAAAAAAAAAAAAAATAAAAAAGGGCAAAAACATCTGTAAGGAGAGAGAATCCTGCAAAGCCACAAGAGCTCTGTTGTTAGGAAGTCAAAAGAATCTGAGACCACAGAATCTGAGTCCTCCTGGCCCTGTTCTGGTGGTGCTCCACAGGTCTCTGTCAGCTCTTAGTCTTTATTAAAAGCAATTTATCCTTCCTGGCTATGCACTGAGTGAGGGATCGAATGCCTGGCTTATTAAAGGGCTTATTTGACCCACGAGGTAACAAAGCTGTTTGAACATCAACCTAAAATGATATTCTCAAAATGCGATTTCAGAAAGGTTTTCTCTCATTCCTTTTTAATTTTTAATTTTTTTTAAAAAATTATTTATCTATTCTTATTCTTATTCTTATTCTTATTCTTATTCTTATTCTTATTCTTATTCTTATTCTTATTCTTATTCTTATTCTTATTCTTATTCTTATTCTTATTCTTATTCTTACTCTTTTCTTATTCTTTTCTTATTCTTATTTTTATTAATCTTTTTTTTCCCCAGCCCATAAATGGATTGCAAATGGAATTGCAAAAGCAGGATGCAGCAGCTCATACACAGCAGAACCAGGGAATCTTTTCTGGGTAGGTATTAAAATCTGTTAGGTCACTATCTGCAGAGCCTTATCCTGTTTACTCCCAGTTGATAATTCAGCTGGCTGCTGAAGTTTAACTTGAATTCTAGCAACCAAATCAACATCTGAATACGAGTCAGACTTAAACAGACAGCAAATAATTGCATGTAATAAGCACGTGTTAAATGAGATGTTGAAGGCTCTGTGCTTGAGAACACAAACAAACTCTTGAGAGAACAATGGCAGAATTGAGCATTAACAGCCACCTCCCATCTGGAACCCTGCCACTCATCTCCTTCACAAAAAAGGTAAGCCCAAAATTAAGTAGAGCTTCTTAAAAAGCCTGTATTACTTTAATTAATCTTTGCTCTTCTCCAGTTTTTAACCATGACAAGAAAATGTATCAGCTATGCTGTCAGAAAATACTTGTCAATGAAATTTCCAGTGTTGATGCTCTTGTTTACCAAAGAATTTCTTCTTTTTGCATTTTAGGCATTCAACAGCTTAAAATAGTTCCCCAGTACAGCATACACAGATTAATATTTCATTACAAGAACTTTATTACATCACATTCTATCTTTCAAAAAACAGTCCCAAAACAAAGGATGCCAATTTTCTCACCATCTTCTGTAAAAACAGAAACAAGAGAAATCGGGGCTCTCTAACCCACCTGAGAACAAAGGTCTGATCAGCTTCCAAGCAGGGGCCAGCAGCAAGTATGAGGAGAAATATATTTATTAGTAATGTGGTGATGCTCTACCGTCTTCTAACCATCCTTACCAAAGGATAGGCTCCATTTCACTGTGCTGGTGGATTTTTTTTGACACGTTGCTCTAATCTGTCCTAAAACTCCCATTGTCGTAACATTCCACGAGTCTGGAATCAACAAGTTTCGTTGTTGAAGTTTGTGTTTCATTGAAGGCTGTGTACCAAATGAAGAATTACCTCTTTTTGCCTCTTTTGGACCCATCAGTTGCTAGGTATTTTTGACACATTCTGGTTCTTGAATTGCAGAAATGCTGAAATGTAACTCCCTGTTCATGGGGTCTGTAGCACTCATGACTTGCAGGCTTTGATAAAAACCCAGTGGATTTTGTGCCCACTGGAAAGAAAACCTTCTCAAATTTAGCTGTAAGGATAAACTCCTCACATTTTTACTTTTCTGTGCTACTGTCACTTGTACTGTTTTACTATTTTACTTTTTCTGTGTGGATAACCTGTAATGCACAAAGGATTCAAAAGCACAAAATGGATTTCTGTCCTAAAACAATGATGCTTTCGATTTTGTTCTCTTTCCATTTTTTCAGAAACTCAATTGTTTTCTGTTTGCCTTTGAGGTGATGTCTTTGTAGAATTGTCTATCGTAATTCCAGCAACACATTTCTATGCAGCTTGGTCAAAGCCCAACATTGGAGATGCAAATTAAGGTTGGGGTTTTTTTTCCCTTGTTGTGCATTGTTTTTATGTCTATCAATATCATATTGGCATTTTATTGCCACTTTCCCAAACTTGCAATAAAATCTCATTTTATTAACATCAATAGATGAGAAACAGAAAACTTTGTAACTTAGTAAAGTTTTATTTCCCTTGTTTTCTGGATAGGATCCAGTACAAACTTCCTCCACAGTAAAAGTTAACCCAGACCCCCAAACAACTTTTTTTAGAAGTGTTTAGCAAGGGATCTTTTCAAAGTCCTTTGGCATGGTGCTATTAATCTCTCCTCTCCTCTCCTCTCCTCTCCTCTCCTCTCCTCTCCTCTC
>JANPWX010019843.1:280590-295520 GCA_024734555.1 Trochalopteron elliotii | reverse complement strand
TCCTTCTCCTTCTCCTTCTCCTTCTCCTTCTCCTTCTCCTTCTCCTTCTCCTTCTCCTTCTCCTTCTCCTTCTCCTTCTCCTTCTCCTTCTCCTTCTCCTTCTCCTTCTCCTTCTCCTTCTCCTTCTCCTTCTCCTTCTCCTTCTCCTTCTCCTTCCCTTCTCTCCTACCCTCCCCTCCACTCCCCACCCCTCCTCTTCCCTTCCCTTAGAATTAATTAGAATTAATTCATCTCTTCCCATGGGCAGGCAGCCCAGGAAAGCAGGACTCCATCAGGGGTGACATCAAACCAGCTGCCACCTGCCCCACACCTGATTGGCAGAAAGCAGCTGCCAAGGGGAGCAGAAGCAAAAATGAAGTCTGGTTTCTCTTGGATTTCTGGGTTTTGTTCTCTAAATACTCCTCACACCTCAGTGACCTCAGCTATTCTCTGTGGCATCCTTATCAGACACAACCAGCAAAGGGATATTCCCAAATTCCTCTCTCTCTCTTCCAAGCCCAAATCTGCTGACTGAACACCACTTGTACGTCAGCAAGTTTGCAGAAATATTCAAGTGTGCTAGATCCTAGATGTGTAAATGTGGTGTAGGATCTAGCAGCAAATACTGGAGGGTTAGGAACAGGAACTGCCCCATGTAAAATGCACCATTGCAAAAAAACTAAAAAAATAAGTAAAAATATAATATAAGTAGCTTTGTTTACTGAGCATGAGTATGTTTTGGAAACAAAACAGTCCAAAGATAATTATAGAAAAGTAAGATTAACAATATTTAGGTTAACATTTACCATAAAATAACAGAAGCAGATTACTATTGCAAAGGCTTGGAAAACATCTCATGAGAATGTCTCATCATGTTTTTATACAGAAAGTTCTGTAGAATATCCTTTTTTCCTGAGCCAAGTAGAAGAATTACTGAGAAAGATTTTTCTAAGGGCTTGTGTGCCTTTCCATATGCCACAATTTAACAGACACTAGCAGGTCTGTTCATATCATCATTTTTTTCTCTTAAAAAAAAGAAAAATTGCTCTTTGCTAGTTTTCATATGTTCCCTAAAGATTTTCATCTTGCAAATAAAAGAGCTTAATTATTTCCATAATGGAGGGATTAGTGTTCCCATGAGCAGATTCTTTCTGTTTAAAAATCATTGTAGGTATAATAAAATGCAAGTAGTTCATGACCAATGCAGCTGCTTCACAAATTACTGGAGTTCAAAAAATAAAGAAAATAATTCAAAAACACCCAACCAAACAACAAGAGAAAAGAAAATTTTTTAAAAGAGGGGATTAAAAACAAAACTAAACAAGACTAGTGCCATTAATGGATAGTAGCAACCAGGTCAAGACCACGGAGGATAAATTAGTTGAGAAAAGTGTGATACAATAGCTGACACCTAAACAACCCTTAATGTTTCTGTGGTTTTTCACTATCCTCCTGCAAGAAAGTTTAGGCATATTAAACCAGGAGGATTTCCATAGAGTGCAGCTAAAGCACATTGAATGCTTTTATATGTCCATCAAATTTTATTATATATTGACAGATTAAATTGGGTTTCTGTGCTCTTATTCCACAAGTGTAACTGACTGCAGCCAGCTCATGTTTTACCCCTCTGGATGAGCAAATGTCAGTGTTTAGTTCATGAACAAAAGTTACCCAATGAACATGGCACCAAAACAGTGCAGCAGCTCTGGCTGCCTGCAAAGGTTTGCTTGTGCTGATTTTAAGAGAAAAACCTGATGGATTCAAGGCAATGATGATGCCTTGGAAGGTTGACCTGAAACAGAGACTGGGCAGAGCTGTAGAATAAAGTAGGGACTTATTGAAAGGCCTTTAGGATACACCTTGGGCAGGACAGGGCCTGGCCAGGCCTACACCCAAGGTGGGCCCAAAATGGTCACAAAATGGCTGGCCAGTCATGCAATCTTACATTTTTATAAGTTTTAGTCTGTTGGAATATTGGGGTTTAACTGTGCAATTCCAGCTCCAGGCTGTGAGGTCCCATCCTTCTTGTTCCTCCCTCCAGCCCACCCTTGTTTGTGCTTTTGGCCCTGGAAGTTGTCCTTAGTGTGCAGCAGGAAAAGGATTTGTTTTGTGTCCCTGCTGTGTGCAGAGCTGAGTGACACTGAGTGTGAGCTCAGAACTGCACCCCTGGGCAGGACAGAACCTGAAATACACGAAAGATAAGACTTCAGGCAACAGTGAATTCAAAGAGTTCCCCAGAGCTCCCCTCCGCAGCAGAGCTCCATGGCACAGGTGAAGATGTTTTCCATCCATCCCTGCCTGACTGCAGGGTTCTGCTGCATCAACAGGCTGAGGAGACAAAGCATTTGGTGTGGGGACTGCAGAGCTTCCCTCCCTTTCCCTTTATTGTTTTACAATCCCTTCCTGCTAATGCAGGAAGTCTCTTTATGGCTGTGAGAGTCTCACAGCTTTAAACTGCTCCTGTGTTTTCTGGGGACTTCACAAGCTCCCAGAGCAATTTAAACTCGGTGTGGTAAAGGAGACCTTAAAAGTTCTCTTCCTTTTTCTTACCTTTTAGGAAGTAACATCAAACTGTCCTTTAAAAATGAGTCCACGTTTATGGTTCAGTGCAGTGCAGCAGCCCAAGGGCCAGCCCAGATAAGCTGCTGTAAATCATTTGTAGCAGGGAGATAATAACACTCTTATTTCAGATCCTGTTTTATATTATGTATGTTTATAAAACAGGAATAGGTGTCTCTGGCTGAGTACCAACATCCCAGCCTACTTTGGAAAATCTTTTCTGTGACTTATGTAGTCTTTGATCAATTTTCACCACTGTTCAGTGAGCAACTTTATGTTCACTTATCCGAGGTTTTTTAAAAATATCTATAATTAAAGTAAATCCAGTATGTTATATCAGTTGACTAGTGTCCTGCCATTGTGGAAGCACTACTTTAAATTCTGAATTTTGTCTGATGAAACCATAAATCTATACATAAAGGGATGGTTTATGTTATAACTGATCCAATTTGACTGATACAAAAAGATGCAGTCCTATCACCAGTTCCACTTGTCCCTCTCTTTCCTCTATTACATTATATTTAGCAGCCATGCAAAACATGAAACAACTGAAAACTGATTTAAAAGCTCTCCCCAGACCCTGGTTTTCCATCAGATGAATGAACTGAACTGGCTTAATCTTTCACACTGGATGTGATGCACTGCAAGTGTCGAGGGGGGAAAAGGAATCGTGCCATTCCATGGAAGTTTCCAGTTACCTGAGTTTGTATACACAATCACGCTCTAAATTACTGGATTGCCAGCAGGCTTCTGGCTCCCACTTAGTGTGTGTTTTGGACTATTATCTTTAAAAGGTAGGATGCAATTAGAAGATCTTAGCTGAGTCTTTGTACTGCCACGTTTAACCTTTCCAGACACCTTGGTAGCTCGCTGCCTTTCTGTGAAGTATTAGTGCTGGCATTAGGAGCAATCCCTGATTTATTATTATGTGTCAGTTTAATTAACATGCTGTTTCACTCCCTCTTCCAGACTGTTAATGAAGATGTTAAATAAACAGGACCAAACAGTGATCCCTGCAGAGCTCCACCAGACACCTCCCACCAACTTGATACATTGCCATTTTTCATTACCCTTTATTTGCACTCAGCCAGCCATTTTTAAATCCAAGTGACAGTACTCCATGTCCAAGCCAATTTGAATTAATTTTGCAAGTGGAGATTTTGTAAGACATTACATCAAGTGTTTTACTCAGACCAGATATATTACACATGCTTTCATCCACTAATTTTCTAAAGCTATCAGAAAAAGCAATCAAGCTTTGAAGATTACTAGCACCCAGCCAGCTTTTTTGCTGGTTTATTCACTTACAAAACCAATCTTGGCATTATTAAAGATTTGCCTCTCCTTTAGCTGATGACTGATTTAAAACAATGCATCTTTCTAATCCATTACCTTCCCAAAATAACATAGAGCCCTGATTATTCCTCCTAAGTGCTATTTTAGGGCTATGTGGCATGTGAGTTTAAATTGTGATTGGCAGACAGATATTTTTCTTGAAAAGGATCCGTGATTTCAGCAGCTTAGCTTATGTTTATTTTACATGCTTCCAGCTGTTAGCTTGTATCAGCAGTTATTCCTTATTCCCAGTATGAAAGCAAGTAGGTCCTGTGACACCTCTTTAATTATATCAGGGAAGGAACATCAGACTGGCAGTAGAGGCAAAAAATACAGTATAGCAGGATTAGTTCTCACAAAACCAGATTTATTTCTTACAGCAGAAGAACATGCCAGTCAAAATAAACTTTCTCTCCTTATTTAATATATTCCTTTCCTCTAAGTTTTTGTTGCCTACTCATGCTGTAAATTGTTACACTTAAGACTTCTAGTCAGAATTGAGGGTTTTTTCATTTTTTAGCTTGTCCATTCCTTCTTATTCTGTCTCCCTAAAGCTGGAACCATTTATTCAATGCCTGTTCCCCTCCTAACAACCTCTTGTGGCTGCAAAGGGCTGTGTTTGTTTTCCAGATGTGGTTTGGGGCACAGAGAAACGTGATGCCTTCAAATTTATACAGACTCTTTAGCAAAACTGAGAAGGTTTCAGATATTCTTCCTTCCTAAAGCCTGGCTTAAATCCTGGTTACTAAACTGTGAGGCATTTTTTTCTTGTTCTTGCCAGTGTCATTCAAATACAGTTCTTGGTTATTCCCTTACCTGAGGCTCAGCTCTGCCTCTTTTTTTTATTCTTTTTTTTTCTTTTTTTTCTTTTTTTTTTTCTTTTTTTTTTTTTAATGGTGTTTTTGCTGAAATGAGTCCAAAAAAGTTTACTGCTACATTTCTCTAAATTTTTCATGCTGTTAAGTCAGCTTGTTCAGGGTAAAAATTTTCAAACTGGAATGTGACCCTCAGAAAAATGCTGAGTGTTTTGCTGCACTTCTGTGAGTTTAGATCACTGGGATCCTACAATGGGTGTACTGTTTATTGGATGTGGTTCTTCTTTATTTCTTCACTTAATTTTATTTATCTAAACTAATGGTCTTTTGATTCAAGTCTTTCAGCTCATAGTGGAATGACTACATCAGAATACCCAATGCTCAACTTCTTTGCATGTATGCATGTGTGCATGAAGGCAGAAGGCACATTGATTTTCTTCCCAAGGATAAGAGAAACAAAGGTCATAGCTCCTCACACTCTAATTTATGCAAGATTAATGCATAGAATACAGCAGAGTTCACTTAATGAGGGTGGAACATGCAGATGAGAGAAAAAGTGTATCGCTTTCAGCTTTGATTTCCCAGTGGAAAGAATATAAAATAATGCAATAATATAAAATATCTTTCAAAAGAATTTCTGATTAAGACATGAGCAGTAGTGTGTAAACTTGTTTTGAGGTGGAAACAAGGAACTCAGGCCTCATTTTCCTTTGCTCAGCCTTTGGAATATCCTGCATTTCAGGCTTCCATGCTTGTGGAAAACTGGGCACACACCTTGGGTGTCTTGGTTAGGTTGCACTTGTGGGACAATGTTATTTCACAGAAATATTTCTGTGCTAATGCTTTAGTGGCTATGGAGGCAGACTGCTGGAGAAAAACAGAATTTTGTGTTCAAGAGTGTCTGTGATCCTTAAAAACAAGGAAATTGCTGATGAACTCAAAGTGATAAGAAATATCTGGTGTCTACAGCAAATTGCCTGGAGTTAAAAGTCTCTTCTCTCCACTGAATGACCTTCTGGAACTTGAATTGCCCATTTACACTCACACTCAGCAGTGTTTCTCTAGTTTAAGATTGCCAGTTGCCTCCCAAGACTCCCTTTTAGTTTCTCTCTGGCTTTGCAGAGCTTTTCCTTAGCAAGGTATTAGTGACAGAGACACAGAACAGACGAGTCAAAGCACAGAGAGAAAAAAAGGACATTGATGTTACTGCAGCAGGAAACAAAAAGTCACAGACAGTGTCTGCTTAGAACATTCAGATTTGTGTAGGTCTATTGTTGGAAATGAAGTTCTGCTCTTTAGAAGGGATTTATTGTCTCTAAATGGGCAGGTATGGATTTACTGTGGGCTTGAGAGGCTAAAATGAGTTTTGCTCCTTTGCATTCACATGTCTTGGTGACCTGCCCCATATCCAAGTCCCTCTTCTTCAAGTCCTTCTGACCCACACACATTATTAAGGGGCAACAAGTACAGGAGAGTTCAGCCATAATTTCTCTCCTTAAAACTGTAACGGAGGCTTTGGAAACAGCTTCATTTTCAACAATGTGTTGGGACTTGCACTCGAGGCAGAACTAAAAATGCCCATTTCACTCTATAATTGACTTTAATCTCCAAACTTGGCACACTAACTCCTGAGAGGTTAACTGAACTCTCAGTTCACCAAACAGAAGTCCTTAAAATGTTTAGTGGAGTTTTGCTCAGATTTTCCCATGTTTCATGGATTTTCTGAAATAGTTCAGCCCGATGTCAAGTTTTAAACATCTGCCAGGCATCTGAGAGATAGAAAAACTTTTGAACATTCAGTAGTAACTGCATAAGTGTATTTCTCTGCATTCATCATGATCTGGTGAATTTAAAAGATTGTTCACAGGCACCCGCTGAATGTTGTTTTTGGAAGTTTCTAGACAACATTTTGCTGAGAAGAATAACCCACGACCCTGCCTCTCTCTTTAAATCAAAACATCACAGTTATTTTTCTGTGCTCTCTCCTTATCTACAATCAGTGCAAACCATAGGGTCAAGGCAGGGCCTCGTGTGATAAGTCTGAAATGAGAAAATAAAGTTCCATTTGGTCCCAGGTTCATGTTCTCCCTCCAAAGCTCTGCATTGTGCTCCCAAGTCTTTTGTCTGAAGTTCTTGGAGTAACACAGTTGGACTGGGAGGAAGAAATGCTATTCACAGCTTTATTAAAAATCTGTAATGCCTATTACTTAATTAAAATCCAGCCTGATATAAGCCTAGATTGCATCTGCCTGATAAGAGGTGGCCTACAATGCTCTTATGATAGAAACTGTTGTGTTTGACTGAGTTTTCCCTCTATTTTAGAAGTGAAATGATGAATTAATGAGCTTCTTCCTCCCCTCTGATTTCCAAAAGCAAAGCAAAGAACAATATTCATGTTGGCAAGGATTTCCTATGGTACTAAAATATATTTGTGCTGTGTTGGCTTTTCTGTTTTTTTTTTTTTTTGTGTGTTTCTCTTTTGTTTCCATCAAACCTGGTTGCTTCCCCAAAATCTTATGATAACTTTGAGACTACAATCTATTTTCCAGTGTCTCTATGAAAGCAAAGCTCTGTCATTATGTTCCCAAAGGGATGTACCAGTAAAACTGAAGTCTGGGGAATAAAATTGGAAGATTACTGTTTCTTGTCATGTATTTCTGTTTTATGGTGTTGAGTATACTGGAATGGCTTAGTGGGGAGAAAAACAACAGCAGTGAAGGGAAGTAGCTATTAATGTCCTATCAGAGCTTGATGGGGTTTGATATAATTAAAAAAAAAAAAAAAAAAAAAAAAAAAGCTTGTGATATCTCCAGCAATTGTAATTTCAATTATTTGCTAGCTAAAGGCAACTTTCACTGCTCCAAGTTAGGAAATCATGTAAATAGACTAATTAATATAATTTTCCTTGTGCTCCACTAAGAGAACAAAACCAAATATTTCATTTTTTAAGAGGAAAAAAAACCCAAACCCCGTGTAAACTAAATATTATAAATATTCAGTCCACCCGTAAAGCAAACATTACATATTTCGAGCCATCCTCAGCATTTCTGAGGAATTCAGCAGGATTTAATGAAATTACGATGGCTTGCTTAGGCTTTAGATCTGCACACCAATGAAAGGGAAGTGCTCCTTTGTGTGGATTCGAGCTCTTTTACAGAACACTGTGGAACAACGTGTGCAGCAGGGGGCCAGCAGACAGAAAGGAGGTTTCATCATCTTGTATCTGCAGCCCTTTAATATCAAGAGACTTCCACAAAACTGAAAATGAGCCTTTGAAATATTCCGTGCTGCGGTGGTAGGAAGGTACAATAAATAATATCTCTTTTTTTCCTTGTGTGGAATGGAGAGATAAAGCTATTTATAAAACTGTAAAGGCTTACAAATCATTCCAACAGGTTGTCATATGTTAATGTCAGAGAGAATTTAATCACCCAAAGTAAAATATCTATTTTTTTTTTCTTCCAATCCTAGATTATTTTCATAACTCTCTCTATTGACAGATTCTCTTGTGATGATAAATTAAAGGAATGTCCAAGACCAGAAAAATGTAAAATCAGAAAAAATGCAGGGCATGACCCAGTAGGTTGTTTTTAAACTGTGTGGCAGTTTTATGTTTTTGTTCTTGTAGCATTTATGGGACCAAATGAGGAGTCATTGTGCTCAGCACTGTACACCTCCTTAACAAGAAAATAAAGAAGTAATAAATAGATGGACTGTGAAGATCCAGATTTATATAACAAGTAGCAAGGCTTTCTGTATAAACTCTTTGAGGAGTTGGTGATTCAGGAACACACAACCTTGCTTAGGAGCAGAGCAATTTTATTCATCAATTTATTATAAGGATTTTTATGACAGCTGCTTACCCAAAAAGCTGTTCAGTGACGGGTTTAATTTGACATCTGGGATTGGAGTGCCCTGAGTTCTTTGGCTTTTAGCCACTCTCACTCCTGTTAAAAGGAGATACATCCATGGGCTTTCCAGGTGATCCCTCCCACGGTGAATTAGACTTTATCCTCTGAACCAAAGAGGGGCTTTAGAGAAAAAGGAAGACATGCATGATGTTTAGATTTGTGATTTTATAATTTGGTATCTATCTCTCAGTAAATCCAGTATTGATGAGCTTCTTGTCCAGAGGAGGTGGGATATCCAGCATTCCATGGTTCAAA
Organism: Trochalopteron elliotii; assembly: GCA_024734555.1. Lineage (NCBI taxonomy): Eukaryota > Metazoa > Chordata > Aves > Passeriformes > Leiothrichidae > Trochalopteron > Trochalopteron elliotii. The sequence continues at coordinate 286,666 of JANPWX010019843.1, read as the reverse complement.
TTGAAGTGACGAAGACTCCTGCCCAGCTTGCTATGCTTTTTGCTATGGTGAGTATTAGGAAAATTAATCTTAAAAGTCACCCTATTCTCTGCTTCAAAATAATATAATACTGTTGATTGAACTGGTGGCGTTGGTTGTCTTCTTCTTAGCATATGAGCCATACACAAAACTGAAATGTGAAATTTGACTCCCTTTATTTCCCCTGATGGTGTAAACCCCCCTCTCTGGTCAGGGAGAGGTTGGAGTGCAGAACCCCTTGTCCTGAGTGATGAAAACACGAGAGGAGAGGAGGAAAACAGGAGAGGTGTCTTCAGATATGAATGCCAGGCAGGGAGGAGAGCCCTGGGTGCTGCCTCCCAGTCCAGCCATGTAGGAGCAGAGCCTGTAAAGTTTCCTTCCCATTCCTAGACCTGGCCTGCTGCAACTGAAAATAAAGAGAGAAAAAAACTCAAACATATAAACAGCACAGTGGGTCTGAACCCTTTTGTTTGTGCTGAGGACATTCATCTCTCCCTGGGTTTTTAAAACATGATTCTCATTTCCCTCTCCCTACATTTCCCGACGTAAGGTTTATTTCCAAGCCTTTTCAAATGAGGTATTTTGCCTATTAGAAATACAGATTTATATTCCTGGGCTCCCTGATGAAAGGTTGGCTGTCTAATGGTGTGGGTTTGGTAGCTGTGGTACAGTGCAGAGTGTTAAGGCTGTAATAGGAAATCAAATAGTTCATTTCACAGCCATCAAGTACATGCTGAGCTGCCTGACTGGTTTATGCTGCTTTATCTTTGAGGACATAAAACCTATTCTTACTTTATGAAAACATACTTTGTGTTGGATAATCATTTCATTTACATATAAAGGTTACACTTAATAAAAATATATGAACCAAAATTGCAACAAAGATACAACATCATAAACCACCTTTTTTAAAGTGTGCTGGTTTTTCCCCTTGAAAAGCTTCATTGCCTTTAAGACAGGAGATATTGCTTCAGAACTAAAGATTTAAAGCTTTTTTCTTCTGCCTGTAGTAAAAGTAATAAAGCTTTTTATTGTACAAAGACTGTAAATATATTTAGCAATAATTTCAACAGCTGGAAGTGTCTAGATGTCTGTAGTGGAAATACTAGGATCATATTTACCTAGACTTGGCCTTGAAATTTCTATAACCCTTTTCTTTCCACCTAAGCAGCACCGAACAGTTATTGGCTGTTATCTTGTAAACACTGCAAGGCAATCTCGTGGAGGAAATGACTCCGTGCAGTCAGAAATAAGATACTGCTGGAGCAAGAATGTCATTGTTTGTGACAACTGTTTCCTGCAAAGAGGAATCACCCCTGCAGCCTGGAGCCTGGCACCCAACCCCAAAGCTCCTGCAGAGCTCCAAGGGCAGATGGTGGAGAACTTCCAGCCCCTGGAACATGCCACAAGAAATTCTATATCCTAAAATAATGGATCTCGTTTAGGGAATCCATGGCAAAAATAAAAAATAAAAAATAATAATAAAAAAATAATAAATAAAATAAAATAAAATAAAATAAAATAAAATAAAATAAAATAAAATAAAATAAAATAAAATAATGAACACAAAATAAATAAGAAAATGTGAGAATAATGGTTTTTATCATTGCTATTGTTATTCTGAATGCAGGAGGTACTTGGGTTTGGTAGAACAGCAGATTTAGGGTACAGTCCATTGCCTTTGGAAATACAGAAAGTTGAGAAGCAAATTTGTATCAATTTTCCTTCTCGATGGCATCTCATTGCCTTTCTCAGTAAATATCTCAGCATTGTCAGTGTTTCATCCCTAAATCAGTATTAATATATTTCCATTCTTTCAGTTTTACATTGTGTTTCTGTTGACCCAAGAATACAAACATGCTTTCAACTCCTAAACCTTATTATCCTCTGAGGAACGTGCACAGAGAAACAAAGGTACTCTGTAAGCAGTGGAGCAGTGTCTCTTTCAACTCCATTTATAAAATAATTATAGTTGTTCTAACTCTGCTTGATGGAAAGTATAACCAATTATTGCATAGTTATAATCATGAAATAGAAAGAAAATGCACTCAACAGACACTCATTCCTTGTGGGGAAAACAGTCATCAGAAGTGAGTTTGACGAGTGTGGTTAAAATGTCTTGAAATTTTTTTGTGAGATGTATCTAAGGGATAAATACTTGCAGAGTTTCCAGGAAAAGAAGGAAAAATATTCCAAAATATTTGTTAGCTCTTCTGAAATTGTTCTTTTGGGGTTTTTTCTGAGATGTACCAAGACCTTTCATTCATTCAGATTTTCCTGGACATGGTCTCTTATCCTAGCATGTCAAATGTAAATGTGACCTACTCTCAAATGTTTATTTATTCTCTTATTGAATAGTTCTGATGATCTTTTGGTTGAGGTTTCTCTTCTCAGCTGACCTCTGCTCTGCCTTTTGCACTCTGAAATTGAAGATACCACACTGAAACAGAGAACCTTTGATGAGCAGAACAAACATTTCACTCAGGAAATTTTAAATTTTGACTTGTAATTCTTCACAGTTCAAAACAGCATGGAAAAAATGATATTTTTATGTCTCAAAAGGTTTTGAGACAATCCTGAAACATCCAGTTTTTGACAGCATCTTGCCAGTTACTTGAATTTGAAACATGAGAGAAGTCTCTAGAGGGTACAGGAAGAGTGATGATAGTAAGAAGGAAATGGATTGTGTATTGTTAAAAACCCAGACCTATCCAAACATGCAAGAGTAATAGAAGGTATCAAATCAAGACAAATATTATTGTACTGATAATAGGCTAGGTAAGACAGTAAAGTTTCTTAATAAAGCTGGAGGGGGAGACTTCTGTCTGATGGATGAGAAGAACACCAAAGTGAAGAAAAAATCTGCAAAATAATGCATCTCTCATTTTTTAACAATAGTGGTTTTAAAAACTGTTATTGAAACAGATTTGAGCAACTTTTAAGTATCATATCTTGATAACAGTGCTAATTTTTTTGTAATATGCAGCAGAACTTGTACACCATGACTTTCTAAATTACAATATTTAATGGTACACTTCAGTGGAAAGTAGAAGAACATTTTAAAAAGTAGACCTCAGTAGTGATTAGAAATGTCAATTAACAGTGGAAACAAGCATGAGCTTGTTTTTCTGTCAAAATTAAATCAAACTGTCTCAGCAGCAGATAAAGTTACTTTATTTACCAGGGAAAGGGAACTGTTGCATGGCTACTAGACCTGGGGGTGATCTTTTATACAATCTATCAGATATAGGTATGCATTTATGTCTTAAATCTGTGCTAGGATTTACTGAATTTGATTTTAGGAAACATATACTTGACAAGACCATTTTTCTGGTATCCTTTGGGGATGGCAACCGAATTTTGGGTTTGTAAAACACAACCACGTGTTCAGCTGATAGAAATTGACAGTGATATTAATACAATTGGATCTGGTTTATCAAGATTTTATGCTACCAAGTCTCAAATGCACCAGTAAGTCTAATGTCCACCTGGCCTGTCATAAAATAACAGATTATATATAATATAATACATATATATTATATGTATTATATAATAACAGATTTAGGTCTCCATTTTGGTTAAGAAGACACCTAAAGACACTATCCCCTACATAAACAGACCTCTGTTGATGAAATATTGATGATAGATTACAAAATATCAAGAGGAACTGAAAGTTTCTGTACAAAAAGTTTTGTTTTATAAGCAGAGACAGGTTAGCAGCAGGTTGCACCAGTACAGAAGTAACAAGGGTTTGGCTTCAACCTCTTGCAGGGAATAAACTGTTGAAAGTGTGACACTGAACAACCACTGCCACCTCAACATGCAGGACCAGTGGACTGGGAAAAGAATGAATTTGAATTTAAATTTAAATTTAAATTTAAATAAAAACAGATATATAAAAAGGTCACCCACACTCCTGTGAAAGAGTTCAGTGTTTTGGGGCTTTATAAATAAATGTGGCTACTTGGACACAGACTGTTAAAATTGCATAACTTTGTACTTCCTTTAATGCTTTTAATTCTTCCCTCATAAAACCAAAGTTTAAAAGTGTAGCACTGGAGAGAAATTGATACTAAATAATGGTGATTTTGATTCTGAATGGGCTGCACGAAATGACCTAAAATCCTCTTTGTTCCCATCTCCAGGATAACATGGGATGAACATTTCTGTGTTTCCTGCAGAAGACCTTGCTCTCACCTGCACCTTCACACCACAGAAAAATCTTCCATCTCACAGAATGGGGATAATTATAATGGAAGAAATTCTTGTGGTTTCCGAGGAATTGGATCAATCAATTTTGACTTGGAGACTTTCATTGCAGTTTATTTGACAGTTAGAGGCATCAGCATCTCAGAAGTTAATGATCTGCCTGAAACAAGATTTTAGAAGATGGAATGTTATTAAATTAATAAATATAATAAATATTAACTATTTCACTGCAAGTATATGGTCCTTCTGAAATTAAAGATGAGAACAATGCTGGATTTTCAGTTCAGAAGTAATGGTTTCATATATTACTGAGACATTTTTTATTGACGATGTTGATATTTAGAACAGAGTTGTTTATTATATTCATAATGCCCATCTGGGCTGTGCTTTCATGTTAACTGAAAGACTATTCCTGTTAATGTGGAGATGCTCTCTGTGTTCAGGTTTGGGTTCATTCAGCAAGTTTAGGACAGCCTGATAAGTGTGGAGAAAATGTTTCAATATTTTCTCCTTATGTTTATGAAAGTTTACCACCTCCCCAGGTAATTACCTTCCAATAGAGGAAACATTTTGAGATGATATAGGATCTACTGAACAAAATGGAAAGTATGAAGAGAGATGAAATGAGTTATAGACAAGTGAAGGAAATGGGGAAAGTTTTAAGAGAAATTGTTTTATATAGAATAGTTATTATAACACTTAGTCATTAAAACAGCAGTAATAAAATTATATTTATTACTGAATAAGGAGTCTCAGTGTGATTAAGATATGGAAGTAGCTAATTGGACTGCTGAAATATTAGGATATTGAAGTGATGAAAAGTATACAAATGAAAATAAAAGTGCATAAAAATTAATGAGGAGACTGAAATAGGAAATGGAATAAAGGAAAATAACAAACGAAGCAATGTAGAATGAATAAACATACAGCTGGGAGACAAGGAGATATTGAGGACATTGCAAAAGTGAATGGATATTCATTGCCTTAGAGCTGCTGTTTCTGCAGAAGTTCAGCATTTGGGGTTTCTCTGGGTAGAGAGGGATGATTTCTCCATGCCAGGATTTCACACTGTGCCCGGTTGTGGGAGCAGTTTCCTGCTCAGCTGCCAGGTTGGACTCTAGCTGAAATCAATCAGACTTTGCTTTTCTGGGGACAGGGGGAAAGCCAGGGGTGCTTTTTGGTGGGAGAGCTTTGGGCCGGATTTGTTCCCCAGAGGAGCAGGAGGGGGAATGTCCCATAAATTCTTCTGCTGGCAGGAGGAAGGTGGCAGTGACACGGCTGGAACAGGCCGCTGGCTCTGGGAGGAGGTGAGATTGCTTCTGTTGTAGGCAAAAGGAAAGAGTTTCAGACATTGGGCTAAATGTCCTTTTCAAGTTCGTTTTTATCTCTTCTGACTGGTCAGTGCCCTCCATCCAACCTGTCCTGGAGCTCTGAGGCGTCCCCAGCTTCTCTGGGCAGCCAGTGCCTCTCATAACCTCCACAGCGAAGATTTTCTTCCTAAACCTTGCCTAACCCTGCCCCTTTTTCAGTTTGAACACATTCCCTGTGTCCTGTCACCCCCTGCCTTGTCCCCAGTCCCTCCCCACCTCTCCTGGAGCTCCTTTGGGCACTGGGAGGGTCTCTGAGGTCTCCATGGGGTTTTCTCTTTCCCAGGATGAGCAATGTCCTCCCCTCTCAGCCTGTTTTCACAGGAGAGGTGCTCCAGCTCTCTGGGTGTGTGTTTTCTCTCTCTCAGTGAAAAGGGAAAGGGAAAGGGAAAGGGAAGGAGGAAGGAAGGAAGGAAGGAAGGAAGGAAGGAAGGAAGGAAGGAAGGAAGGAAGGAAGGAAGGAAGGAAGGAAGGAAGGAAGG
>JANPWX010019843.1:243467-276130 GCA_024734555.1 Trochalopteron elliotii | reverse complement strand
CCAACCCAATCCAACCCAAACCAGCCCAGCCCAGCCCAACCCAACCCAGCCCAAACCAACCCAACCCAGTTCAACACAAACCAGCCCAACCCAGCCCAACCCAACACAACACAACACAACCCCACACAACCCAATCCAACCCAACCCAACTCAACCCAACCCAACCCAGCCCAACCCAACCCAATCCAGCCCAGCCCAACCCAACCCAGCCCAACCCAACCCAATCCAACCCAATCCAACCCAATCCAACCCAAACCAGCCCAATCCAACCCAACCCAACCCAACCCAGTTCAACCCAGCCCAACCCAACCCAACACAACACAACCCCACACAACCCAACCCAACCCAACCCAATCCAACCCAATCCAACCCAACCCAACCCAATCCAACCCAAACCAGCCCAGCCCAGCCCAATCCAACCCAATCCAACCCAACCCAGCCCAGCCCAACCCAACCCAGCCCAAACCAACCCAACCCAGTTCAACACAAACCAGCCCAACCCAGCCCAACCCAACACAACACAACACAACCCCACACAACCCAACCCAACCCAACTCAACCCAACCCAACTCAGCTCAACCCAACTCAGGTCAACCCAACCCAACCCAGCCCAGCCCAGCCCAACCCAACCCAGCCCAACCCAACCCAACCCAACCCAACCCAACCCAACCCAGCCTGTAGGAATGCATTTCCCACACCCAGCACGTATTTTCCATACAGGGAAAAGTGTAAGACTCACCCCTTAAGATAAAGAACCCAGAAACTTTGATACCCTCCTGACAGTGACTGGCTCAGCGCCAGCACAAGAACATGGATTGGGCTCTGAGAGTGTAACTCAAAGCCTCTTGGTGATCTTATTGGCAGCAAGCCAAATTGTCCCTCCTAAAACATTCAGTAATTAAGAAGGGGCCCAAAGAAAGAGAAGGGATTTTTGGAGTGTTTTTAGCAGGGTGTGAGAGGTTTCCTCAGACACCTGTGAGTGGTTATTCTTTTGTTTTCTGTTACATTTGTTATTTTTCACTTATTAAACCTTTTATTTTACAAAACACCCCTGAAGAGCAGTCTCACTAATTAATTTTAGCCACTTCTCTGCAAAGGCTGGACCCTCAGAGATTAATACATTTACAGGTGGTCCATTACATTCTGACCATGTGTTAACCAGTATCACCAGCCCAACCCAATCCAGCCCAACCCAGCCCAGCCCAACTCAGTCCAGCCCTGGCACTTTGGGATCAGGGTCCAAACCCATTTCCAGCTCCTGGCTTGGCTCTGACTCATCCCCCTGGTTTTGCCAGAGCATCTGGGCTCCTGCTGGAGCTGCTCCATCTCTCCTCTGCAGTGCAGGTGGGTGTGAGGGGTTCTGCTGTGTGCTCACTCAGGAGCCCACCCTTGCCCTTGGAGCTGGGATTAGAGGAGTAGAGATGCTGCCTCCTGAGAGTTCCTGGATGAGTTCTTGTGGATTTGCAGGTGTTTTGCTTTGCAGTTTGCATTGTCCTTTGGCATTTGCAAGTTGCTGCAATGTTTGTTTCCTTATTGAAAACTTCTCTAAAGAACTGTTTTGAAAAGAAATGGATTTGGGGCATATCTTATGGGTGTTAATGCCAGCCTCTGCCAGCTTCAGCTCATAATTATGTGTTAGATTAACTGAGCTGCTCCAGTTGGCATTGCTTGTTGTTCCTGGTGGATTGGCAGTAATCCTGGAGAGGGGCAGTGTAGGCAGCTGAGGATGATAATGTTTGAGCTATTTTCGATTAATCTACTTAGAAGTGTGAGTTAACTTCCTGAATCACAGGCAGTTAATATTTTTTCACTAGCCTTCACTTCAACTTTGTTTTATGTTGCTCACCTGCTGTGATTTCAGAAATGGAATATAAACGTTGCTCTTGTACTGAAGAGTGGTGAGATGGCTGTGGAATTTTACTTGTTAATAAAAGCTGGAAATCCTCCATGCAAGTTCATAGAAGTGACTGAAGAGCATGTAGCTAAAATCCTCAATTTATAATTATTCTGTTTGTACACCAGATTTTTTCTGCTTGCAGAAGCCTCAAGCTTCACTGAGGTTTGATCCAACCATTAATGACTATGTTAAAAACGAGTACCTGACTTTATTTTTGTTTTGAGGTGTGTTGAAATTGTGGACTTTTGAAAGCAAAACCAAAATCCCTGTGAGTGAGGTCAAAATGGAGTAGAAAGATTGTGTTCTTTGAATAGATGTTGTCCTTCTTCATTTTTATTTTTAAGTGATTGCTCTCATTTTCCCCTGGAGCTGCAAGGGTCTATTTTTTCCTTCACAATGTACCTCTGTCACACACATGTAGCAAAGCAAGATGATAACTGATGTGTATTATCTGATTCCTTGTGGAGAAATTCTGCACCGTAAACATCATGCACAAAAATAACACAACACTAATTGAGAGATATATCTTAAATTAGATGAGTTCTTTTCTTAATTCTTAACAATTCTTCTCAATTAGTAAGCATTTTTATGAGCCAGATACCATTCCTTGCTTTCCACAGTAAGTTTTGTAATTAACAATGGAAATAAGTGGCTTCAGGCAAGATCTTTGTGTGTGTGTGTGTGTGTGTATACACATATATATATAAGACAGTTTCTCACTTTCTGCAAAGAAATTAATCAGAGTTGCACATTTTTGCTTTGACAGGACCTTTATTGCCTTCTATAAAGTTTTTAATATTTTGAGCACAGCAGTAACTTTTTTCAATTGTTTGTGAGCTCATCTCATTTACACTTTAGTTGTTAACTGAAAGTAGCATTGCTGGAGAAAATAAAATGGACGTTTCAGAATGGGAGTGCTTGCGAAGCTGTATCATCTGGCTTTTTGAAGATAATAAAAATGAAAATAACTAAATGCAAAAGAACAAAATTAATGATAGCTGATCTTATGTAGTGGAGTGTTCCTCTCCTAAAAACTTTCAATGGAGACAACAGTTACAAATTGTTTTGGAAAGCAAAGTCAGACTTTAAAGTGTACAAGAGGCAGCTCCATGGTCATTATACTCACTGAACAAGCATGCAGGCAAACATCACAAAATTCAACATTTCAAAACATTTCAAAAGATGCAAGAATGCATTTGAAAGGCACCCAGTCCTATCAGGCAAATAGCTCTCGATGAAGGCTCCAGCTGAGAACAAATTAACAGTCGGCCTGGAATGTGGCTGGTGGTTTTTGGTTTAATCTAGTACTGAGCATTTAATATCAATAGATTTGCTTCATCAAAAAAGTCGGGTTGGGATACTTCCTGTGGATTCCATCACAGACTAACCCTTGGGGTGCTGTTACTGTACAGTGTTTGATGGGAGAAAATGACTGAAAATGCAGCAAATGCAAATTTGACACATACTGACAAAGCCAAGAGGTTTTGCACCAGCACACAGAACTAATCTTTCACTGCAATTTATAGTAATTTTATCTGTTTTTTTCAAAGTGTAGAGTTTTCAGAACTCTTCAGACTCAATCAAGACTAAAATGCAAAACAAGGCATGTTTCTCCATTATTTTTATCCCCGGTGGACTTCACTCAGTAAGCAGTTTGTTACAAGATATTTCTGTAGATATCCTGTTAATAATCCTTGCATACGAAAATGCTCAATCTGTTAGGTGACTGTGAGAGAACACACTCATGGATAAGTTTGGTTATATACACTTGGTCTATATAATTCTGAAATGCAAAAATGTTTGTAAAGCAGTGGTACTCTGTGCCTGAGACTGGGTTCAGCAAGTCCTTATTTACAAGGTTTTTTTTCACTAAAGTGCTGGTTTGGACCTTGGTGTGTAGCAATTATACATTATGGACTGCCCACCATCCTCACTGTGTGATATTTTGGTGTGAAAGCAGTTCCTTTGTTTGTTTTTGTGTCCCAGTGAAAGGCATTAGTCCCTTGATGTTGTAGTGCACAGAGCTGTGCACTAATGAAGGGGCTGATACTAAAGAAATTTTTGTTATCCCCACTGCTATTTTATCAACTAAACTATTGTACAATATGTTTGAGTAATGAATAGAACATAATAAATGCTGCTACATTTTCTATTTCGTTGCCAGAAGATGCATCTCGTGGGAAAGGTTAAATCTAACAGTATGATCACTTGGTGGCTTCAGCACTCCACTGAATCAAGGCCTTCTTTATTCTAATTAGAGCTTCAAAATTGTCCCTGTGTAAGGACGCAGTAGAAATCTGCAGGATTTCAAATGGGCAACCAGCAGGAATTCCTGACGAGTGTTCAGGAAATGTCTTATGGCTGCTTTAAGAGATGAGGGGAATCTTTATGTTCAAGACCAGCTATTTCCCTGAAATTAAGGAAATATTTAAAAAGAAATGCCCCTCAAAAAACCTTTCACATCTTCTCTCTTTTTCATAACCAAAACACCATTTTTTGTTGCTTTTCTTACACTTGCCTGTATAAAAATCTGGGGGTTTGTTTCTTTTGGAAAATACACTTTAAATTGGCAAAATACCAAACATAGCTGATTATCAAAATTAATGAATTTCATATTCTTTGATCTTCAAAAAGACCTCATCAAGATTGAAAGAAAGAAAATATTTGTTATTACTTTAGCCTAAAATATTTTTAAAAATACAATTGTACAAATGCTGACCCATGCATCTTTCATGAGTGTGCTTCTCTGTAAGAGATGTTTAGTTTATCTTTAATTTTGGGTGTAGTTAGTACACAGTTCTTGAAATCAGAATTGGTCTTCCACTGTTCTTAAACTTTTATCCTGTTGGGAGTGAGGATTTGTTTCATGTTATTTTGTTTCCTTTCTGTCCTGCTGTTCCTGGGGAATTGCTGGGAATGTGTGACACATGCAGGTGATCTGACTGTACAGATATTTACAAGATACATTTCCTGACTCCTACTACTGTTTGTGAATTAAGGGATGAAAGACTTTTAAAAGAAGTTCAGAACACTGAAAAATCAGTTATCACTTCACAGAGCCTTTGGGACACGCTTAGGGCAGATGGCAATTTGCCACAAAAGCACTCAAACTTTCTGAGTTACTTTAACACTGTTGAGCAAGTCACAGACAAAATTCTATTTGATTTCTGGTTATTCTTCTATTATATTAAATGGGCCAAGCTTAAGTGAGGTGTACCCTGGAGAGCTGTAGAAATAATGATGCCTTGCTGGAAATACTGAAATAAGGAATCTGTTGGCTTTTAAAACTTTTTAGTAACAATCTCCTGGCACATGGTACTAGTTTAGAGAAAGGAGCTATATACCATTTTCTGGGTGTAAAATCTGCAATCTTTTTTGTTTTTCCTCTTAAGGAAAACATTCACTGAATTGTTGAGGACACTGGAACTTCCTCATGTTCATTACAGAGGAAGTCATTAGGTGCTAATTGAGGCTACCTGTTACCCACCTTGGTTCTAGGTACTCCAATTCCTGTTTCAGCCCCAGAGCTGGTTTTTACTGGGCTCTGGGCCAGTCTGGGCCCCAGAGCTGGTTTTTACTGTTCCATTCAAACAATATGTTTTATGCTCCATTCAAACTGATATGCCTGGCTGGGGAAAGAATCTGTGAAATGCAACAGCTTTGTGTAGACACACAGCCACTTACATCCATGTTTGGATCCCAAAATGAAGCAGATGCAAATGGAGCTTATAATAACTTTATTTATGCCTACTTTTTGATGGTGGCTCCTGGGCAATGTCAAACAGTAGGAGATTATCCTGAATAGATCTTCTATTTCCACTAGTTCTTCCATGAGTTCTAGTGAGCATATGCGTTAAGTATTTTTAAGTTTTGAGCAGTATTGCCAGCTGAAGGCTAATATATGGGAAAGGATAATCTTAAAGTCTTTCTCACCTCCATGCATGAGAGTTTTGATCAATATCTAGCTGCTCAAACTTCTTAGTGGTTTTAGTCTTCTTCTATTTAAAAAAAGAAGATCCAAATGCACCAAAAAGGCTCCTCAGTGTTCTGTTTAATTCCCTAATATCTAGTTCAGGTTCTATAATAAGGTTGAGTTTTCTGGCTTTAAAATTCATTCCTCTTATAATGGACCTACTTAACAGAAATGTCTTGAGTATCTTTTTGTACTGGATGAAGAGCATCCTCCCAACAATTCAGCTCCACATTTCCCCTTCAGATGGGAGAAGAAGGGTTGCATTGTTCTTGTTTTTAGCAGTGAATGACAAATCTGCCTGATCCCTCCTTGTGCCATTGGTTAGTGCCAGAAGAATACCTAGTCTTGAATAAAGAAATACTATTTCTATAAAATATCTAGTAAATGTTGAGTTCCACATGTGTAATTTGCAAAAGCCAATACAATCTGAGTGGGAGCTACCTAAAATAGACACTCTGAAGTGCCAAGGAGAAGCTCAAGGGGTCAGCTGGGCCAGTTCTTAGCTGATGACTATGGGCAATTATGCAGAACAAAACAGTCTGAACAAGTCTCTTCAAGAGAAACTTGAAAATTCAGTCAATTTATTCCTGGAGAGTGACCTAAGTGTGAAAGAACTGAGTCAAAACACGTCCTTAAATGAGTCTGATAGAAGAAGCGAAAATAGATCCCCTCTTTGCTGAGTATCTTCAAGGGGCTGTTGAACAGACAGAGACACATGCTGGCCAAACAGCTCCCAAATGTTTCCTTCCTCTTGCGCTGATTATCTATATAAAACTCCATTTCTCCAGCCAAATTTTTATTTCCTGAGAATATTTGACAAAATAGGCCTTGCAAGGGAGCAAACCACGGTTTAAGAGTTTTCTTGTGTCTAGGAGTAGACCAGAGCTTAGACCAGGTGAGAGACTGTGAGACTTCTCAAGTGCCAGGACTTCACAATTACTTGACACTGATGACAGGAGGTTCCAGTTCCTGAAGTGGTTCCTAAGTTAAACTTCTGTAATTTGTAATTTCCCAGGGATACTGGGAAAGTGCTGAAATAGCAGTGGAGATCTGCAGGAGTCATGTTTCTGCTTGGGCATCTTTGCCATGAGCTGGGGGTCACTTCTGGGAGGACCAAGGGGCTTGAAATGAAGGCTGCAGAGACATTCTTTGGCATTTCTGTTGAGGATTTGCACTTGGCACTGGGGCAGGTCAAATAGAATAGAATAGATCTGCTCAGCAGTCCTCCTTTTCTGGGGCAGGGGGACATGTGCTCTTTTCTGCTTTGGTTGATTCTTTTTTGTGGCTGGCGTTTGTTTCTGCCTTTGAGGCTGGATTAACTGGACATCTGGTGCTGGAGATTTTCTCCTCTTGGTTAAAGAGACACGAGTTGCTTCCATGCCAGTCTTCTGATGTCTGTCCAGAAGATTCTGCAGGCACTGAGACATGCTGAGTTGTGAGTTTAATTATCCTGGCAGGTTGTTAGAGACAAAACAAAAGATGGGAATTGCCACTCTGATAACAGAAGCCTGTACAGAAAATTCCCAAAGGAATACATAAAAATGTAAACTGCTCGGTAATATGGCACTTTTTCTGCTCAGGAGCTGCCTAAATGAGTTCTGCATGTTTCTGGAAATTCCAGAGTTGTGATTGTGTTTACTTTTAATGCTTAATAGGCACTATAAAATGACTGTTTATGGGCTGAAAATAAAATAAAGCATTTGCATTTGTTGATATTTTCTCTGTCTGAAAAGCAAGGGTTGTTAACTGATGCCAATCAAATTTGGCATTGGTCTCTATTGAGTTGGATTCAGTCATTGGCTAAAATATGTTTCAACATCTATTTTATATGTTAAATATTAGTGTACATTTAAATAAGCCAGTATATAAAATATAGTTCATGTTATTGTCTATAATTAACCATGCACAGATACCCTGCCAAGGTTAAAGCAAGTTTTGAAGGACTTCAAGACCGTCCAAAACTGCAAACGATTGAATTTATAAGACTTAGACACTATTTTTTTTTTTTTTTCAAGATTAAGTAACCTGCCATGCATTCAAAATGCCCATGTCTTTTATGGAATTGCTCTGTCCATTAGAGGGACTTATTTTACCCCACCAAGGAGATGTTGAGGTACAGCCCCTGGTAGCAGCACACTCTGATTTCAGCTTGCCTCTCACATCTTGTGCAGTTTAGCATTGGCTGTGCTGGCTGGGGAACCATTTTCACAGAGATGTAAAACCATGTAAAACCAGGAGTAAAGAAAAACTGCGTTTGTTAGTCCTGTGTTTCATTTAGAGCAGAACTACTCCTCCAGGAAGACAAAGTGTGATGAATGTATTTACTGTGAAATGCTGGCAAACGCACCAGGAAAGCACATTTGAAGTCTGATAGATAATGATGTAAAAAGTGTGTGGCTGAGTAAAATGTCATGGTTTCCTCCACAATCATTTCAGGTATCCTGGACAGCCCTAGATTTATCAACAAAATTACAGGTTCTGAAACAAGGTCTTGATATTTCTCATGGCTTATGGAAGTATTGGATGACAGTGGTTCAAATCCAGAAAGACAGACAGAATGTTAGGAAATTGACAGGGAGTGGAAAATAAAGAACATGATTATCTTCTTCATGGGCATCTCATATTGTCTGTTGATTTGATCTTTGTCTTGGGGTGTAGAACGGCAGAAGATCTAGAAAAGAATGCTGCATGATAAATCAGCAGAATGGAACTTTTGTTTTTGAGTAACTCATGCTAGGAGCTTTTAGGCTGAGAAAAAGAACACAGAGAGGAAGTATGAATTAGCTGGAGAAAGAGAACAGGAGGGAGTTTACTCTTCCATACGGGAATTAAGAGCTATCAAACTCAGCAAGTGGTTGGCTCAGTATGATTAAAGCAAGCAGTTCCTCACGCAGCATGAAGTTAAGCTGTGGAAGTTGTTGATCCAATGCATTGTGTGTAGATAATAAAATCTGTGTGGGTTCAAAACCAGTTGGACAAGTAGGTAACAAATTCAAATTACTAAGGCTTGTTATATTGAAAAAAAATTACTTCTCCTCAAGAAGTTCTTGACCCCTGAATCTTTGGATTGTAGAACGTTCCTACAGAACACTGTGTACACTCCATCCCTGGGTACTTGTCATGTTCTCACAAGCTTCCTCAGTCATCTGCTGTTGGCAGCTGCTGGAGTATTGAACTGGAGGGATCTTTGGTTTGACCTCGTATTTCTGTTCTTACAAGTCAGATTACTTATACGTATCTGGTTTAAAAAAGAATAAACAATAACCTTTTAAAAATGTGAAAGGGAAAAGAGCTTACATTTACTTCCAGGCATAAATATAAATTAGTAACTAAAATCACAATGCATCTTATGATTCCTTGTCTCTGACTTCTTGGATGAAATGAAAGCTGGGGTGCCACATTAGATTAACTGGGAGCACTGGCCTCCCTTAAACTATTTTGTTTTTTCTGACAGAACCTGAGAACTCTGTGATCATTTCTAATCTAGAAAAACCAACAAATCAGGGAATATAGATAATGTAACACAGTTAACATGCGCTTTATTTACACATATGGAATAGTGGTGTACCATGGGCAAGTAGTACCAAGGTCTCTGAATAGGAACATGATCTATTTAGCTCAGACTTATAAATATGTGTATCTTACAAGTCTGTCTTTTTGATGAACAAAGATGTTGAGCTCTTGTATAAAATTAGAGTTTACAGTTGTCAGACCTGTGAAAGAGATGATTTTTCTCTGTGGAACATTTCTGAATATAACAATGTCTGTAGCACTGTTTAGCATTTAATTGTATATTCAGCACTTTCTTGAGAAGAGAAAGATCTTTTGCTATCTAAGAGATATTCAAAAGGCTTTCTATCCCCATTCTTCAAAAGACCTTTAGACTGTTATATCTGCCTTTCTCTGCAGGAACAGTAAAACAGTCCCTGGAAGTCGGTGAAGGAGAGTTTTGAAGAGATGGGAGGAGGGGGTGAGCCTTATGGTGCATTTTGTTTATGTCCCCCTGACAAACAGCATTTAAAGGGCAGGGTTTGGGACCCCAGAGATCAGCAGTAGCTCCTGCACTGGCTCTGCCAATGCTTAGGTGTTCTGGTTTGGGGCAAATTTGGGAGAAAACCTCCAAACAGGTTTTGCTTCTCTGGAGAAGCAAACCCAAAGAGGCCCTCCCCCAACTGGTCCAGGAAAAAAAAAAAAAAAAAAAAAAACAAAACAAAACACCTAGAGAAGAGTGGAAAAATCTATTTATTTAACAAACAAAGTGCCCACAAGCAGAAAGAATAAATAATATGAAGCAATAAAACTTTTCGTTGCTTTCAATGAGACGGTAAATTCAGAAAGTCCCTGCTGTGGGTAGGTCAGCTGTGGAGGCCCAGGCCCCGCCGGGCCGCAGGTGCAGCTCCCGGTGCTCCTCTGGGCTTTTCAGTCCAGAGCAGGTTTAAACAGTCCCAAGAAAAAGGAAAATAAGCAGTCCAGGGAACTTTTCTGTCTTAGCTAGCTAAAACTAACTAAAAGCACAGGAGATCTCTGTCCCACCGTTCCTCTGAGCTGCAGAAACACCGGGAGAAACAATGTGTAGGAGTCAGGCCTTACCCAAAACAAATTCCCTCCTTCTTTCTCCCCCTTTGCCCTCAGAACCAGTTTTAAAACTACAGAACTTAACAGAAACGGCATAAACAGAGCAGACAACTGAGGATACAAGCATCAAAGCGACACCCCAGGAAAATTTTGTTTATATTCCCTTGACAAGCAGCATTTGAAGTTCAGTGTTTGGGGCCCCAGGGCTCAGCAGCAGCTGATCTGGCTCTGCCCATGCTGAGGGTAGGAGAGGGTCAGGATAAAATGTATCAGGTGCCAGAGCATTCCCTGTCACCTGTTTGGGTTTCTCCACTTTAGTGACACCTTTAGATCCTCCTGCAGAAACTGGGGGAGCCACTGGATATCTACAAAGCGATGTATGATTACAGTCAGAGGAGCTGAAGGAAAGACAGCAGTCACTCGTCCCTTCATTGCACAGAGATGGGAAAAAGATTTGCTATCACAATGTCAAATAGAGGTAGATTTTTAATTGGAGTAATTTAATATATTTACATCTAAGTTATATTTTATTATTCTGTCAATATTAAGATTAATTTCTGTATGGTTTATTTTAAGTATAGGTTAAGCATTGCTCAGTTAAATTATTCTATTCTAAGTTCCATTAAATTTGGGCCCTATTAAGTTTAGGTCTCTTTTAAGTTTTGATAAGTTTAAGTTTTATAAAGTTTAGATGATAATAAGTCTATATCCTATTAATTTAAGGCTTTTTTCATGTAATTTTTATTAAGTTCATACAATTTAAAATACTTTCTGCCAAAATTTATTCATATATTCACCCAGGAGCAGGGAACAGCCCAGCTCTGCTCAGGTGTGAGGAGTCCCTGAGCTCACCCATCCGCAGCCCTCACACCTGGAGCTTTCAGTTCTGCTTGCAAATATCAGGTGTTACTTGAGGTATTTCTGAAAAAAAAATGCCTTGCAACTTGAGGGAATTGGTATGCCCATTTCTGGTTATTTGTAGTTTCCATTTCATTGATTTGTGGCTACCCCTGTGGTTGGAGAGAACAAAAAACCCCCAAACCTCAAACCGAACCCTCCCCTTCTCCACCCCAAAGCAGCCCCTCAATACAGGAGAAGGCTTTTGCTACAAAATCAGATTCCTTTGGAAGCTTTTTCAATTTGTGTAATTTTCATTGGCTTTTCCCTTCCTTTTATGTCAAACCCTTATACAGTAATCTTTTTCTTAATCTATTTTTTCTATACAGTTCTACCACCATGGGCTCCTAACAGGTTGCTACATAATTTATTCTATTCTACATTACAGTAAAATGTGCAGAGCCAAAAGCTGTGGGAGTTTAGTGCAACCCCTAATGGAACATATATCTAATTTGGAAATCATAGAATTCTTTAACTGAAACTCTTGGGAACTGATTTTTTGCATCAGCTTCTTAACAAATTTTTAGATAATTGTTAATGCATATTTCTTGGAGTTAGAGCTGTTGATCACATTGATTCACTGTTCTGTTCTTTAATTCACAGAAATACTTTACTTTTTCCTTTTTTTACAGAAAATCATAATTAGTATAATACCAAACAAATTCACTATTTCTATTCTTGAATAAAGCCAGTGATAAGTGGCCCTTGTCAAATTAGATAATGCTTTGTGTACTTTCCCTAAGAGCTAAAATTTAAAAAAAGAATTTAAAAAAAATCATAGCTCCACTGTTGTTAGTGTTGTACCTTTGAAAGGTATGAAACACATGTTTTGAATGGTACTAAATTTGTGTAATGTAACTTGATGATAAAAGAAATACACAACTTTACAGCACAGCCGTTGCTAGGGACTGGCAGCATTTGCAAATTACCAGAACAAGTCAAGACCTCTGGAATAAGAGCCCAATAAAAAAAAAAATGTTTCAGGCACATTAGGAGAATGTGAGTAGAATTCTCATGATAGATGAAAAGTTTTTAATAAAAGGAGAATCAAGTAGTTTAATGCCCTTAAGTTATTATAACTCTTTTCTTTTAACAAGTAGAACCAAAGCTGTACAGCAACCACAAAAATATAGGAAAAAGGTATATAGGTCTCCTATATTGTAGAGAAAATCTGATTAATGTATTCTGAATGAAAATTACCACTCACTTGATTTTTTTTCCCCCAGATTTTCTTTTCTGTTTGACAGAGCCAAACACAGCAGCCAGCAAGGAAGGTCAGTTGTTAGTTAGTGTCCACAGCTCTCGAAATGGACTAGAACTTTACTGCTCTCCAGTTTAACTCTCAATTTGCATCTTTAGTAATCTGTGGTTTCATGCAGATTTATGGCTTTGCTGTGGGACTCTGCAGGAGTGGGTCCATTATTACATGATGTGAAGCATGTTGGTTTAGGTAGATTTTTCTATCATATATTAAATATCAAAGCCATAACCTGCTTTCCAATAATTCATTTTGGTTTTGTGACCAGATCACACTGAATTTTTGACATATTTCTGGGTGAGAAGACTGATTTGTCCTTTTGGTCAAAGAAGGAACATCCAAGAGTTCTACTGTGTTTGGTAACTGGAGATTAATCCTTCTTTAACTAGAATTATTTTTAAATTGTCTACCCCTTTCACAATGAGAGGTGGCTGCTTGTATAGAGACTAAATATTTCCTGTATTCTCAGTGCTGTGGGGAGTTTTTTGGCTGTCAGTGATGGTGGGGAGAGTGTGTATGGTGGTTTGTGATTGAACAAATGAAGCAAGTGGATTTTTTTTTGTGGCACACAAGCCATACACAGAGTAAGAAATACCATAATAGCCTCTAAAGACCATTCTAGACATGCAAACTGACAAATCTTAGTGCTTCTTACTTGGAAAATGTTATTGAATAGCTATTACTTGAACTGAATCAGTTAGAAAATTGTTATAATAGTTTTGCAGTGAAAATTGCCAGCTGAAGGCTAATTTGTAAAAAGGATTGAAGTCAATTGAATTACTTTTCTGGTGTAGTAGGTGGAAACTATTCTGGCTCTTCCCAAACTGTGAGGTGGAGCTGTAAATGTGATAGCTGCAGGTGAATTAGTTCAGCAGGCTGCTTGTTTAGCTCTCTTAATATCAGCCTTGGGTGTAACCTTTTGAAAGGGGACAGAGACTGCTGGGGACAGTGACCCCTCAGCACAGAGGGGACCCATGGGCAACAGGAGGAGGAACCTGAAAACCCAACAGTACCTGGAGGGTGCTGAGGGCTCCTTTGGCCATACCTGCATCAAGCTGTCAGAAGCTTCACATTTGAATTTTTTTTGTGCTGTTTTAGCCAGAGTAATAATTTGTAATGTGGGCTTTTGGAATCTCTAGGAACACGAAGGTGGGGAAGTTGCTTTCTGCCCATTCTGGCTTTCTGTAGTCTCTGAAAATAGACTTTTTACTGTCTCAGTTCTGTCAGCATGAGCATGTGGAAGGTGAAGTACTCTTACATGAAAGTCAGATACGTGATAAGGGGCTGATCCCAGATATGAGTGGAAGGAATCATAGTGAGGATCTGTTTTCAAGGTGAACCTTTCCCTTTGAGATTTTTATCTTCTGCTTCACCCACTGTTGTTTGTTTTTTACTCCACGCACAGCCTTTTGGAAATGTGTCTATCAAACCTGACTACAGCAACCCTGAAGAATAAGGATTCCACCAGCAGTTCCTGCTCATGGTTTCTCTAATCAGCTGAAGCATTAATGAGTAATCAGCAGCAGTGGGGAAATTTACAGCAGGTCTGTGTTCCATGCCCAGCGTGCTGAGCAATATTTTGCTGCTGTTAGGTCCCAGCTTGACATCTGGTGATATATCTCAGATGTTTGAGACAAGCTGAGAGTAGAGGGATGGGCATCTGGGGTGCAGTTTGCTGCCTTAGAAGCCTGGTGTGAGGAAACCTCGACACCTGGAAGGGAACATTTCCATTGTCTAAAAAGTACAATGTGAACCCTGGTGTTTTACCGTGATGGCAGATGACACCAGCTTTATTTCATGTTGTAAATTCAGGTTTTGAGAGCTGATGTGTGACTGAGAATATGGCTGCAGGGGTAGAAGGAATAAAAAGAACTTTCCTGTAAATGTTTAATTTAATCTTCCTAGTGTAAACAATGAACCTGTTCCCTTAGTGCGTCATTTCAGTAAATATTCTTGCAGACTGCAGTCATCCAAAATAGTTTTGGTACTGATACAGCCAGTAGACCACTAACTCCAAAGCTTGGAAAAAGTGCAGTAAACATTTTAGCATCCAAGAATGTGGATTTTAACAGAAAATGAATAGCTCAAAAGTGTACGCTTTGGCTTTGATGTAGCTAAATATGTTGAACCACAGAGACTTGAAAGAATTTGATAAATGCTCTAAAAGAAAATCAACTTCCTCCCAGCAGCCTAATAAATAATTTTCCCCACTCTCTTGAAACTTGTTTTGCAGAGGAGTGGAATAGAAAGGCTACTAGAAAACATGAAATCTCAAAAACTGAGCCAAAAACAGCCACGTGAGCATGCAGCCTTCCCACAGAGAGATGGAAAATTCTAGACATAATCCCATCCCTTAGTAATCTACATGCCTAATCTCTTTCCTGCTGCCATGACAGTGCTGCAGCATTGCAGTGTGTGAGTTATCAGTGCCAGAAATGGTTGGACAGCATTACAGGAGATAGCAGCTCCTGGGATTTCCATATGGATAATACCACACGTGATACAGAATGATGTAACAGTGGTGAATGAAGAAACTGTGGATAAAAGTCAGAGAATACTGGAATTCTTACACAGTGGGGATTTCTTTGTTGTTGTTGAGATGCTGGAAACAGAGAAGAGTTTTGTTAAAGTTCTGGTGTGAGCCTGTCTACCATTCCCCCTCATTGGAGGGCTGGCCTCTGTTCCCCACTGCTTTAGCTCCTCTTCCTGCTGATGCTGCAGATATTTGTAATTCAGAGAGAATTCAGCCTGCAGAAGGGTGGGGAGACCATTGCAAGGCAGCAGGAAAAGAGGCTGTGGGTTGAAAGCAATGCCCTTAATGCACCTTTCTTGGCCAAACAATTGTGTGGGCAGTTAAAGCAAACAAAATCCTGCTCTGGCTTTTCCATGTCTCAGTGGGAGTCATCTCTCTGTCACTGGAAGCAATTCTCTTGAGAACTTGCACGAAGACCTCAGCATTGCTCAGCATGGTGTCGTTATGAACACCAGCACTGAAACATCCCTGTATTTCACAAACTGAGCTCACAGCTGACCTGAGACCTGAATTCCAAATGAATGCTGCATGGTAGAAGAGGATTGAGCATCTTAGAAGAGGATTGAGCATCTCCAGAATGGTGGTACTCAGAATGTGATACCCACTCTCTGCACATTTCACAGGTTTCCACTTGTGGATTCAGTGTCGATTAGTAATTTGATGGCTCTGAATATGATCTTGGGAGTTTATCTTTGGGTTAGGTATGGCTGAGAGGAATTCAGCTTGGACGCTCTTAGGTCACTCTGCAGTGCCAACCAGCATATAAAAGAAGGCTACAGATGTGAGATCTCTTTTTCCCTGAACTCCTAGAATGCTGAAACAGATACACATTTTTAATCCATGTCAGACACAGTACAGTAACGAGACTAATGCTGAGTTGGAAATTGACTTTGTGGTCCCTGATACCCTTCTACTCAGAGTTCTGCAGAACTCTGTTCAAGAGGAATATTTGGAATACATTAGAGACAGGAGAAAATTTCCAATAATTCTGTGATTACCTCTACATGGTGCATGATTTTCTTGTATTCAATTTCCCCTTTTGACTTGGAGACCATCCATAGTAAATTTGTTGCTTGAGACATCAAGGCAAAGGGAAGACTTCTGAGTAAGTTTTCAAACAGAAAACTAAATTGACAAACATCTCCAGGGTGAATGTTTTCAGTCAAGTATCACAAGCAGGTAACGCACAGGCTGGAAATGGAAAATGCACCCATTGGCAAATACTGAGCTGAAAGTTCCTGTGGTATTATCAGCTTTGAAATCTGTCTCTTAATGGTTGCAAGTAGCACATTTAGAGGGTCCAGCAGACTCTGAGGTGCTGCTTTAGTCTGTACAAGTGTAAATAAATTCAAGGGTGGGTTTTGTCCAGGTAGGGAGATGTGTAAAACCTTCATTGGATCTGATCAGCGATCTTCATGATAATAATTTTTAGGCATTCTGGTGCAAGTGGCTTTTACCTCAAGAATTCTTGCATATTCCAAATGGATTTAGATGCTGGAACAAGGCAGAATTTTCTAAAAGCAAAGGTCTTGCTACCTGTCCAGAAGAAACTGTAAATACATAACACCCTTAACTCAGTAGCCACACATGCACTTCAGACTTAGAGTTAATATTTGTAGTGATTGCCATATAAAAAGGTTTACTTGGGCATAGGAGTAATTACTAATGATGGATGCCAATGGGTTTAGGTTTCAGTGCATAGAACTTAGCTCTGCTTATAGGATTTTGTTAACACCTCTCACTGGAGATTAACCTGATCTCCCTAGCACAGGAAATTAAAAAATCCTTTGACAGTCATCTTCAGATTATGAGTGGGAAGGCAAGATGAAGTGTCTCTTAGCCCCTTAGCAAGCACCTTTCTCTTCTATTTCCTAGAGAGAGGTAGGAAAAGTTGTAGGGATTAAAAAACCAAAATCCAGTGGTACTGACAAGCAACACATCTTTCATCTGGGTTATGGTGCTTTTCACTTCTCTGTATGTTATTCAAGTAGCTGAAAGTGCTTTTATGTTTAAAATTCAGCTCTCAAGGCTTGTACCTGAGAGTGGGGTAAGTTATTGTAATTTTTCAAGTGTTTTAATCCTTGGGTAGTGCCCATAAATATTTAACAGTGGCTACTACAACATGGTTTTAGTCTGACTGATAGACATGGGCATTACTGCAATGCAGGTAAGAAATGTGAAGTGGAGGGGAGTAAAAGAACCTCCATAACTTTCCTCCTAATTTCCTCTCTCACAAAACTGGTTTGTTGGTTTGTGGTGCTAAGTGCCCTCACAACAAAACTATTGAGGTGGGGTTTTTTCTGTCCTGCTTCTCTGCATTATCCCAGCCCTCTTCCTTACAGAATGGGGTGGCCAGAGGAGTTTTGGAATGGAGTGGGCAGGACATGCTGCCAGGGGTCACCGAAATGCTCCTGCAGTTGTGTTTTGCAAATTTTGCAAACACAAACCTTTTTGGTGTCAAAACCATGGAAAAATGTATCCTAACCCAAAAAATGAGATGAGGATCAGCCCATCTCCTGGTTTAATCAAGAGCCAGTCTGCCCCTGTAACCTTCAAGAAGCATGAAATTGGGTTTTTTTTCTTTGTAATTACAGATGGAAAGGCTCTTCCTTCCAGTTTGTTTGTAATTCCTTGGAAATAATTTTGCCAAGAGCTGGCTTTGTTACCCTGGTGGCATTGGATACAGGCTTATGTTTAAGGTTTATGTATAGGTGAGGAAACCAGATAAACCCCTGAGGGTTAAGTTCACTGTGCTTTGTACCCCCTCCTCAGGGCCGTGGACATTCTCATTTTGTGGCAATTCCATGATTTAGTGGCTGCATCAGCTTTTTATGAGTGGAATATGAAGCTGAGAGTTTGCTTGTATGAAGGCTGCATCTCTGCTTTTCCAAAACACAGAGTCCCAGGAAAAGTTTCCCCTCACAAAATCACAAACAGTTCAGTTTGGAAAAGACCCCTGGAGGTCACCTGGACTAACCTCCCTGCTCCAGCTGCAGGAGGCTCACTGCTTTTTGGGGAGAGAAAGGAGTCCCAAAGTTCTGCTTTCAATCGCTGAGCTTTGCAAGAGTGGTGGAAAGCCTTCAAGGCACAGGGTGAAGTTTCAGAGAGGAAAAAAGAGGAATGGGTTAGGGCTCAGTGCCTTCTGTCACTTCTCTCAAGACTAAATGTTGCTTGTTAATGGCTACTAACTCTGAGGTTTAATGCATCTGTATTTTCTTGGTGGTGTTTCCTAGTTCTTCACTTTTACCCAGCTCATAAAAATAAAAGAGTTCTGTGGTGGATTTACTGTACCTGGAAAGAAGCTAAGGTGATGGAGTGTGTTGTAAATTTCTAATGGAAGATACTCAGGGTTTTAAGTGTAAAAATTAAGAGGGTTGTTGTCATTAGTCCTTTTGGGTACAAATAAAAAGCTCCTGCTCCTGTAGGTGTGACTGCCAGGATCCCTGGGAACAAAGCCTGGGCAAAAATGGCACTGGAATACCTGGAGAGGTGAATTTAGGAGAGAAGTAAGCATCTCCTGGGCCGAGTAGTGGCAGAGTACATGTTCAGGCACCTGTTTCAAAGTCGTGTACCTGCCTCTTTCATCCAGCTTAGAGGCAAATCATTTCCTTGGTAGGAAATTCAAAAGCTTAAAAGGCAAACTGCCCCCCCTTGCTGCCATGGGCACTTAGAGCTAAACTCCCTTTGATATCCTAATTTTTAAAGCTACTTGGTACTAGGCTGATTCATTTTCATAATCCTTTAACTGTAATATGTGTATTTTAGTCATAGCCTGTGTCACTAAATCACGAGTTTGGATCTGAATTCTCAGTAATGTAGGAAACTCAAAAGGTGGTTTGGGCTGGTTACATTTTCATCCCTCTTGTTTGCTTCTCGTTTTGCTATTGGAATTGCATCCCAGATGGGAACTGGAAGTACTTAAATCCTAAGAAATAATGTAAAATGGGTGGTTACAGGCACTTACTGACACCTGAAGTGTCCTCTGTGCTTCTGCTCCAGCTGTGCAGGCAGAGAATCACCCTTTCAGTGATTATTTGTCCAGTTTAATGATAGGAAGTTGCTGCAATTCATCACAACCTGATTTATGTTGTCTTGATTCAGCATGTCAAATAAACAAACCCAAACCACCACAGAAAACTGCCTGAAACTGGCACCATCACAAAAGATGCCATTCCCTCCTGCCTAAATTCTACAATTCCTTTCCTCACCCGTGAGGTGCAATTAAATGGAAGGAGGCAGGATGAGTATTGCTTTAGAAGCTCAGCAATGCCAAATTCGACTCCAGTCAGCTGCTGTGAAATCACAGAAGGTACAGCAGAGAGATAACAGGTGCTGGTTTAAAATAAATATGGAAAAAAAATTATTAACTTGAAAGAATTTTGTTTAAACATCACCTGGCAGCCTATGCATCAGATGAGATGAAAATACAGAGGAGAACAAATGGAGAAAAATAAAGGTCTGTGTTCTGGTAGTTCTCTACTTTGATGTGCAGTGTGTGCTTATGAGATAGTTAATAACTGTTAAACAAGAAGGAACAGAAAAAAATCGGGCTCAAAAGGAAATTAATTTTGAAGGCCACATTCTTGAATGTCAGAAATCAGATAGATAAGGAGAAAATTCTAGTGTCAACTGTTACAGGTTTTGTACATGATCTAACTTCAGATTTCCCTGAGTTAATATAAAACTCCTTTATTTGTCATCCAGTACTATTTCAAATGATCTGCCTCTTTATTTCGTGCCACAGAAAAAGTATGAAAGGAGGAAAAAAATAATTCTGATGAAGGAGACAGGAACAGTTTAACCTTTCCTTTGACATTTCTATAAGAAATCCACTAAAGTTTATTTTATCCAAAAAGTTATAGAGGAGGAAATTGAAGCTTTTGGGAGACGATGAAGGGAGGGGAACAGTTTTCAAGGATGAAAATTCGCCCAAGTAATCTCTTAAACGAGCAGTCTTTGTTGCCTTTAATTGTTCAAGTTAGGAACAGCCCAGGAGGAGTGGGTGTGAAGATCTCTGTGCCTGAAAGCTCGGGAAAAGGAAATCAGAGCAGAGTTTGCCAGGCCAAGCCTGACACTTGGAATCTTCTGCTGCCTGGACCCAGACCCTGCTGCAGCAGGGCTGCTAGTTTCCTCTCTGCCTTTTGGGGTTTGTGCAACTTAATTTTTCTTCTAAGCAGGGGTGGACTTGGGCAAAAAAAAAAACCCTTTTTGAAAAACTTGTACAGCAGCAAACATTTGAAACCTGACTCGTGGTTCATCATGCAGGCAACGAGCCTGCCAATTACAGCATGCAGCATTTCTAGCTGACCCAAAGCCTTATTAAATTAGAAATCTGGGCGACTCTTGCCAAGGTGTATGAAAATCAGATTGAGACACTTTCACTCGGGCCTGACTTTCTGCTTTTGAACAGATTGGAGCTGTAATGACATCACAGATGGAAGCTGAAAATATATTCATTCTCTTGAGATATTCTTATCTAGAATGTTGAGAGGCCTGGTTTCTATCCGAAGTGTCATATAAATATATGACTAAGAGGAAAAATGCTTTTAACTACTGAATGTGATCTTTCTTGTTTGACTCTCACAATTTAAAGAGAAGTTGGCCGTGCTGTCAGTCTCTCTGGTACTTTGGGAGTGTTCTTCAGTGAGAGAAGTCAGATCTATTTTGCATTGTCTTTGTGAATTTACCACCAAAGGTAGTTCTTAGTTTGACCGGGCATGTTGAAGGATTTTTTTCATTAGTTACAGATTTTCTTAGGCAGCAGCATGTTTTTTGAATGAACTTTCTGCCTGCAGAACAAATCAGCTTTCTGCGAGTGACACCAGAAGAAATGAGCTTCAAAATAAGCTTTTTCTCCAGTCTTTATAAGATGATTCATGTGCAATGATTTGTTCAAGGAATCGATAAATTCAATTATGTAATTTTGCAAACACAAACACCTTTTGGTGTCAAAACCATGGAAAATTGTATCCTAACCCAAAAAACTGAGATGAGGATCAGACCTCCCCCCTGCTCTCAGCCATGGGCAGCTGAAGCAATGTCACAGCCTCAGTTCTGAGCCAGACTGAAAATCTCTGTCTTGAGCATCTGTCTGTTCTTCATGCTGAGGAAGGCAATCTTTACTCATCCATGTCCTGGCAGGACCTTGCAGCTAAGGAAGATTGAGAAGTTATTTCCCTTTTTGCTCTCTGACTTTCATCTAAGAAGGAATGTCAGAAGGAGGGAAGAGATTGATATTAAGCAAAATCCAAGTTAGAAGGTAAAGCAACCATTTCCATGGAAAATTAGGTTACCAAAAAAAAAAAAATAATAAACAAATAAACAACCCTGTCCAGTTTTATTCAGGGATTCTACAAGAGAATTATGTGGGAATCTTCAGAAAAAAAATGTTATCAATCTTAGCATGATTCTGGCATTTCTGTGGAATTCAACAGAGTAATTATTTTAATAGAATTTAAGTTGCACTATATTAACACCATTTCAATTCTAGATTAGCTGAAATATGTGTCTGTGAAGCTGGTGCCAGACTATATAACACTCCAGGCAAATGTCTTCATTTCCTTTATCAAAATCAAGGATTCCTATTTTTTTTTCAGACCCCATTTTATGTCCTTTATAGTAGTCTCAAAGCAAATGATACAGGTTGAATTTTTCTACTGTGGGTACAAATGGTGAGGTCTTTGGGCATCTATTAAGTCCTATAAATAGGGCAGTTTTGGTGAGAGGAAGACTTTGTTTCTATTGCCTCTACTCTGACTGTTCACTAGCTGTTTAATAAGAGTTTGGGTTCATTTGTGGTTAAATCAATACTGTTAATGAGTATATGTGATGATTGTTAAAAGAAAACTCATCAAAGAATCATTTAGGGGAAAAAACCCCCACAACGAAATGAAGACAGTTTCACTCATGCCCAAGTAGTGTCTCATTTCATGCATGTTTCAAGGCTCCAGAGAATCTTGCTAATCTTTTATTAAATAAAAAAAAAAAAGGTAAAAGGGAGCTCAGTTGGTGCATGCGGAGCGTTGGCACCTCTGCTAATTGAAAGAGAAGATAAAATAAACTTGTGAAGAAATTATTTCTAGCAGTTTTCATTTCTGAGATTAGTGAAAGCAAGTTATAAAAGCCCTGTCTAAAGTTCAGCAATAATTCACCTTTGAGTATTTGTCTGGAACTTAGGCAGCCACCACTTCAATTGTATGGAGAAAGGGGGTGAAAAGTTCCATATATGAATGTGAGTGACCCAAGGAAATTTGTAAATATTCCCCAGGTGATTTTTTCATATGGAACTGAATTTCTATCCCTTGTCATCCTTTGATAGCAAAATGAACAGGACAGGCTCAGAGCTTGTATTTCCTGTTCTGTCCACATTTTCCATCCCACCTCCTCTGGGTTCTTGCAGTGGGCCAGGTTCGTGTGTGCTGTCATCAATTTCAATTTGGCAGTGTTGATTTACATTACCAGAGGGTTTGGCCCAGATTTTTAAGAGGCTGGCTAACTGGAAGGAAATATCAGTGCATATTCAAAGGCTCTTTCATAACCACCATGGAGTAATTGTGAGTATTTTGGTAGTTTCAAAAGAATAGCAACTCACTGAGGGAATTAAATTAAGCTAATGAAAGAAAGCCTTTTACTTAGAACCAATAAAACGTATTGGACTTTGCAATAATCTGTCTGAAGTGGTTTTGAAGCCCTTTGCCTTGATTTTATTTGAAGTTGAATTGGACAGTGCAGTTAACATACTATGGGAAACGATCTTGAACTGGTGTGGGGAGCTATTAAATTGGATGTTAGATCTCTCTCTCACTCAGCTCTCAAAACCACAGAGGAATTGATGGAAAGATCTTCCTGAATGATCAGGCTTTGCCTGGCTGAGATATATCGACTTTTGTAGAGGAGGGGTGGGGGAAACTGAAACAGAACAGCTTTTGGGTGATTTCCCAGGTTGAGATGGTGAGAGTGGTTGGTGGTGGGGGACACTTCGTGTGTTCTCTGCTCTGCCCTGGCCATTGTTAGTGAGACCTGTATCTAAATGGGTCACTGACCTCACTCTTGGCATGGTAACTCCATGATCTGTGTGTTTTCCTTTCCCTTTTTCTTCCCTTTAAAAGATTTTGATGCAAAACAACATTGAAATTGTCTTGGTCAAGTACCAATGAATATTTCATAGAGGACTGTGATGCTGCTTGATTTCAAATTTCCTTTCTCATCCCCCTGTCTTTTTCTCCCCCTAAAAATAACCTGGCAATCAAAATGAGAAACAAGTCATACAAAAAGAAGGTTCATTAGAATATCACATTTTCATACCTTTCTATTGTTAAGATCACCACTCATTTCAAAAACGAATGCAAAAGTTTTCACAACTTTATGGATGCTTTCTAAATGTATTTAGTTACTTCTTGGATTTAAGCTGCCATTTTGTGTCATCATAACGTATTGACAAAAACTCCTGTAGGAAAATAACATCCATTATTAAAAATTTCCCCAGGAAACTTCCAGCAGACAAAAAAATTTTGCTAGCTATAGCTATTCCTCCTTTGTTCTTTTTAGCTGCGCTTATCACAATACCAAGATTTCATTCTTCATAATTGGAATAGCCAGAACTTATATCCAGTAGTTTCATGTAAAACACTATTTCAGTGCATTTATTTCACAACCTGTTAAGGTGTTCTGCCTGCCTGAAGGCTTTTTCCATCATGTCTTTTTTATAGGTAGGAGGCAGAAGATTGGGTTTTGCATTGTCAGAGTGTTTATTTCTCATTTAATGTGTCACACAGCTTTTTCTCATGGTCACAACAGGCCCCAAAGACAGTTTGCCTCTAAATTCTGTGGTTTTTTGCACTGTTGTACAGAGATTGTCACCAAACCCAAGGAGTCTCATAACCTCCCTGCCTTCTTCAGGGAAAATGCTAATCCACCGAATTTTACTTGGCATTGTTTGATGCTTAAACTTGTATTTGCAGATTTCTGTTGAAACAAATTAGGAACAGAAAGTTTCCTAGTAACCACCACCCCCTTCAAGTTTTATCTAACAGATAAAGTAAGAGATGTTTGTTCTAGTGTGCCTGTGGCTTATCAATGCTGTTGTCAGAAAGCAGGCACATTATCAAGCAGACTACAGGTGGTGTTGACATTTATGGATCCCATTTTCTCTAAATAGGCTGCTTTAGAATCAAAATCGTATTCAAAAGCTGCCTTTCAAAACAGTGTTATTTCTCTTTGAAGAGAGAATTTTGTGAATTCAGACAATTAGCATTTTTAACAGCTTGCACTTTAGAGAGAAGGTAAGGAAGTCAGCACCCACAGCTCTTCCATGAGGGATTAAGTAACTTTTAAACTGGAAGCATTCTCAGCTCGCTGTAATTAGCTCTCCAATGAAACTTTGCTCCACAACTGCTTTAAAACGGCATTAACTTGCCTGGTTCTTGTGCAAATCCCGACCCTCACTGCAATGCTCCACTGCTCTGAGTTTGGAGGAATATCATTAAACACGAAAGATGACATCGCTTTTGAAAAATATTTTCAGCGAAAATTATCACATGCCAAAACAGACAAAACTTTCCTCCCTAGTTCTGAAGGCCTCATTTTCCTGCCAGTCATCCCTGTGCAGCTGTGCCTTCAGTGCTGCATCACCTCCTACAGAGGGTTTGGAGCCCTCTCTGAGGGTTTCACTCCATGTTTATGTGAGAATTCCTGGAGCAATGGAACCTGCAGATAGCCTTAGTGCATGGGATGAAGCTGATGGGATGATGCCCTTTTAAAAATTTTTAAAATGGAGATGTATCCATTCAATTTTTAACTCCTCCCACCTGTGTGTTTTCCACTGATGTGGTGGGTCAATGAAAGAAATGAGATGGGCCCAGGGTTAGTAGCACAGAAGTGATGCCAGGACTGCATGAATGCTGTCCTGAATATTTAATGAATATTCAATTGTTCTCCAGGTCCGCCTGGCTTGGGTTCTGGTGTAAATCAGGAACCTGTGGACATACAGCACAGTAAAACCAGCAGGTTTCTGGGGCAGATTTCAGTAAAAGCAGCAATTTTCCGGGCTTTGGCTGCCCTGCATTGCTGCCAGCCCCCCAGGGCTCTGGGAAATGCAGTGTACCTCTGCAGTGTGCCCTTAGGTTTTCTGCTCAAGGACAGCTGAGATTATTTCATTGTAATTAAGGCAGATTTTTTTTTTTAAGAAAATAATAAGAGACAGTGACTACTGCTTCCCTTTATTTTGCACATTTTCTTTGCTCTTGGGAAAATGGGCTTCCGGCACTAATTGCAAAGGATCAGAGTTGCTTTGAGGACCAGGGTACCTCAAGCAATCTCAATATCTTTGTCCATGGAAGTGATTCAATACAAAAATACTGTACTGATCTTACATTTTTATTTCCACTTCATTACACCTCTGTCTAAAAAACCCTTCTTTTTTCACTATGCCAGGTGTGTGTTGCTATTTCAAACATCGTTTTAAGGCATATTAATTTGGAAAACACATCTGAGGCACAAATCTAATAGCTGAAACATTTCATTTACTTATGTTTCTAATACTTAGGTAACTCTACGAATTGCATGGTTTTTTTCCACCCCATTTGAAAAGAAATTGCATCTGGGTCAAACTAAAAGCTGAAGAGATTTTAGCCCAGCTGGTGTATTGTGGTTCTTGTTTGTTTTCCCTCTGCAAAGTAATAAGTGAGGAATCATCTTGAGAATTGCTGCAATCGTTTCCTATATGATACCATGATTTTTTAAAAAAGTGAAGCTGTCTTGCTCAATTATAAATCCTAACATGAATAAAAGAGAAACAAAACTCCTCTACAGTGTTATCACATGCCTCAAGCAGCGGGAGAGTGATTTTCCCCTTAATAAAGAAATTGCTTGTTTACAAATAATAAAGACAGAAGATACTTCACATTATAATGGGAATGGTTGCTAAACTGATATTCTTTAAATATGAAAATCTAGTTTTAAGAACAGGAATTGAGAACCTCCAGAATTCTCTCTGGACGATCAAAGAAGACTTATTTAAATTCCAGTTGTTTGAAATGCATTGCAATTTGTAAACCTGCGATATGAATTTGCACTTCTATTAAAAAATATCAAAGTCACCTCCCAAGGCTCTTCAGGTGATAATATATTTCTTTTAGATGGGCAAACTAATGGAATAATTAATTAGTTGTTTCAGGTCAGTTAGCTTAGGCCAAAATTATAATAAAAAGATCCCAAATGTCCAGTGGACAGTAGAACTCAGTAAACAAGCATCACCTTACCTTCTCTGCTTTGAAACCATGTATAAATTTTTTGACATCTTGGTGAAGAAAAGAAATAATTCCTCATCTCAATAACGCATGACAGACCCAAATGTTGAAATTTTGAACGGATGCTTTATTGTTTCTTCCTTCTTTCTTTTCTTGACCAAGAACAGAAGCAGAGTAATGATGGGGTTTTGCCAGAGAGGCCATTTGAGCAGTAATTTTGAGCAGTAATTAACCAGAGCTGGCTGGTGCTGACAGCTGCCATCCTCCTGTGCATGCAGGGCCAGTGTTGTGTTCCTTTACCTTGCATTATTGTACTGGGATGGTGGTTTATTCTGCACAGAAGAATGGTTATTGTTACCATCAAACAGTTACAGAAGTGTATTTATAATAATAGATTTAACACCACAGTTACACAAATTTTCAGACAAGTTAGGCAGTGTTTTTCAGCCAATTGCTGTTGCTTAACAGTCAAAAATAAGGCTTTTGTTTTTTACCAGTTGAGCACAGATCAGACAAAACCCAAGACCTGTGTTAACTTCACATGCAATCCTCTTACAGGAACAACCATTGTGTGTTCATTGGGCTCCACAGTTCTAGCTATGCTTTGACTGGGAAAACTTTGATATAATTTAATTCATTTTCAT
Source organism: Trochalopteron elliotii (assembly GCA_024734555.1). Taxonomy (NCBI): domain Eukaryota; kingdom Metazoa; phylum Chordata; class Aves; order Passeriformes; family Leiothrichidae; genus Trochalopteron; species Trochalopteron elliotii. The sequence goes on along the minus strand of JANPWX010019843.1, from coordinate 249,107 downwards.
CAGTGCAGCATTCAGCAGTAAATTAGTAGAAAACAACAAAGGAAAAACAAATCATACATATATGTGTATATAAAAATATATATATAACCACACATATTATTATTTTTTAATCATACATATTGCCTTTTTTTTGTGTGTGTGTGTGTGTATTCCCTTCAGCCTTTGACTACCTTCACTGAGCTGCTTCAGCTCTGGCCACTCCTTTATATCAAATAATTCCTCCTATGCCAGGTCAGTGCTGCACCATCCTCTGCTGGTGTTTGTACCCTCATGGGACAAATGGAGGGGTTTGTTCTTTCTCCCTGCACACCCTCTCTGGGGTGGGGAAAAGGTTGCCACTCATTTTCAAGCCCTTCCTTTCATGTGGAAAATACATTTCCACAGTTGGTACTCTGTTGGATTTCTGTAGTGCTGCCTAAAGGTTGAGCAGCACAGCCTGTTCCAGAATTGCAGGAAATTTTCAGGAAAAAAGGGTGTATATTTTTTTCCTACAGTTTTATACAAACAAACCAGCTAAATACAGGGAAGAAAAAAAAAAGGAAAAAGAAAAATATATCTGAAATCTTGTTACTTCTAGTTCTTTCCCCAAAATCTGTAGCTTGGTACTGATCCAGCCTATGTTAAAAGTTCATGCACTGCCTAGAGAAATAGACATAATTGTTTCATTAATTTCAAGATTATAATTAAGTCATCTTCAGTGTTTTCAATCCTTTTCTCACAATGTCTCTATGAATAAAACATCTCCCAATGGTATATTGTCTATTTTTTAAACATCCTTCTGGATTCCTCTCTAAACTCATTCTAAATAAAGATACCATCTTGAACAGTACTGTAGGTCAATTTGCTTTTTACAAATTAGGATTTCTGCTATTAATTGGACAGTTTCTAAAGTATGGCGAATCAAGGATTCATAATTGTGTCTTAAAAGACTTGTACAAATACATGAATGAATTTTTCATGCATCCTTGAATTGTTAAAATGTGTTCGTTTCTCAGCAGAGGGAGAATAATGGGAAAGATACTAAAAAAGGCCTTAATTTGTGGGCAGAGGAGTGAGGAGAGGCTTAAAAGGTAATAATGAGGGGAATCTTCAGGTGAGAGGGAGAAAGCCTGGATTGAGTGTAGCTCATGGAAGTGGGATTTGGGGTGAAATCGGGGGATTATTTGGGCTGGAATGGGGCGAACTCCTCAGAAATGAGTTCTGAGGGAAGAGAAATCCAAGGAGTGAAAAGGGAACCACAGGGAGAGCAATGACTGGGGCAGGTGGAGCAGGGAGAAAGGGAGGAGGGGGAAAAGGGGGAGAGAAATAAATGCAAAAAAGCGTTTTGCAGCTCGGCTGGAAAGAGCCACATTTGGTGCTAATCAAGCCCAGCCGCATTTCGCAGAGGAGCCAGACCCAGAATGGAGAGCCCTTGGTGGGGATTAAGGTCAAGCAGTTTAACACGGGCGGGTGTCACTCGAGAGGCTGAGCTGAGTGTCCTTAATCAGCCGCACATGCACAGAGAGCAGCTCTTATCCACTGAGAGCTGGGGGCTGGCAAATGGGACAGCGGGAAATTCCTGCCAAAGGAGAAACTCGGTCTGCAGAAAAGGAGGGTTCTTCTTCTGGGAAGCACCACTGGATATTGTGCTGCTTTGGGAGGCTGTGGAAATGATGCCTGTGCTCTCTGAATCTTTCTCCATGTGTTTCGTGTTTTTCACTCTTTCTCCTTGGCTACCTGCGTGTGAAACCCACCAATTTATCTCCAGACATCAAGGCACTTGCTGTCCACCTATGCCTGCCAGTTGGTTTTGTGTTCATGTTGTTCAGTTTTGGTTGTTTTTGCTTTTTAAACTATGAAAACATAATTCTAATAACGATCTTGCTTTTCTGTTCTAGAAATCAGATTTGTGTTTACAATAGCCTGAAAAAGCTTCAAATTCACAGTAACTGTGTGGACAATCTCAACACTTATTTTTAATTCAAAAGAAGACAACTAATCAATAATACATGTTTTCTCTGTTTGTTATTGGAAGGTTGAAAAAACCAGAAGTCTGCTTGTGCATATAAAGTACAGCATCATCATTAAATAAAAAACAGTTTACTCCTTTGGCTTTCTCCTTTATAATACACATCAGTACCAAAAACAGGGGGAAGATTTTTGTTTTCTTTTAGATAAAATACTTATTGCTTTATTATTAATGGTGATTCAGATTTAAGCTGCGGAATCTTTCACACACTTTGAATCAAGATGCTGTTCAAAGTGTCACTTTCTGTTGTAATGATTTTGTTTCATTTCTGTTTTGTAAGGCCACTAGCTGGAAAATAAAAGCAAATAACTTTGTTTTCTTGGTTTTAAAATAACAAATGCCTTAGGAACTCTGAAGCAGCTCTTTAGTTGGGCTGCTGGAAGTGGATACAGATCCCTTAAAGGAGAAATCATGCAGCGTGGGCAGCCTATGTGTGTTTTTAAAATACAGAGTGTGTTTTTATTGTTCCAATGGACCTGGGACTCACTTTACCCAGCAGCCAAACCTCACAGCCTCACAGAGCCTGCTGGAATTAAATAATCTCTGAGAACTTTGTCAAAATTAATTTACTGATTCCAAAATTGTATTGGGACATGAAGTACTGGCAGGCAGGCAGATGGAGAATGTCATTGCTTAATTGGCATTTCCTCTGGAAACAAAACTTAAAATAACATAAGACTGTGTGTATTTATTGGATCAGACCAAACCTGTGTCTGGTGCAGCATGCTGTGGATGGCAAAGAAGAATGGAAGGATGAAATGATGGACTGCAGCAATATTTCTCCATAATTCTTTTTAATTTCAGAAACTTTAGCTTCAGGATTTACTGAATTCAAAGTTTTGCATTTGTAATTATTAGCCCTCAGTGGAAAATATATAGAGGAAAAAAGGCAGTTTAGCCCATACAAGTTTTTTTAGCAGCTGCACAACTGAGTGTTGAAGTATTTAATAAAATACTTTATTTAAAGGTGTGTGAAGAATCAAACAGTTCAGTTATTTTGAACCAGACTGCCTGTCTCTTTCGAACTGTATTTGAGCCTCTTACTGCTTTGACAAGTAAGAGGAGAAAGATTCCACATAAGGACCACATTTCAGATGGAAGTTGCAAATGCTGGGAGACTTTTAATAAAAGGAGATTTTGTGGAGCATTCTTATTGTAGGTGGTAATTGATGATAAAAACTTGTGATACTGGGGGTTCTTTTTCTCTTTAATTCAAGTTTGTGCTTTAACTAAACACATTTCCCTGTAGGAGATATGATTTGGACCTGGCTGGGAGGTGTTTTCCTCTCTGGCTAAATGTGCTCAGTGCTGCATTCTGCAGAGGTCCAGGGAGGGCACTTTTTAACTGTTGTTTTACAAAGTCAAAGAGTGAATCCATACAGGAGAAAATTAAAAAATATGCTGCTCAAAAGCCATACCCTTAGGAACTTGATTTTATGGCTGTTACTAGAATTACAAGAAAACAGCAAGCCAGAAATCACCTGCTTGTGTTTGTATGTTAAAAGAAATTTAAACTCACATCTGAAATGCGCCAATGGGCAACATGGGGAAAAAATATTTTCAGCCATCTGTTTTTTTATTAAGTGTCCCTCAGGGAAGGAAACAGGCAGGAAAGTAAGCATTCCAACCTTCTGAATTTTCACAGGGACAAATCCTCTTGTTGGGATAGTGGTCATTTGTTCCATTAAAATGCTGGAAACAACACACCTTGTGCAGGGCTGTTTCTTTTTCCCTTTTTTGGGCAGGTACTTGAGGAATCCTGGAGTGTCTGTGGCCTTTCATGTGGTGCTTTTCTTTGGGGTGGGTTTGGGGCAGGAATGGAGCAATGCTCTGCTGGAATCACTCCTGTCTTGGTGAGTCGAAGTTTGAAAGGTTTGATTGTTATCTGCCTCCATTGCTACCAGGAAGTCTCTATTCATAAGTTATTTATTAATGTTTAAAAAAAAAAAAAATCTGGTGCTTGCAATTTTTAGAAATAGTCTTTTTCATTTTCATTACAAGTTTCATTTAGGAGACAAGCACTGTGAAGACTTCAGATTTTAATTAAATCATGTCCATTTTCACCAATTTGTCTTAAGTACAAGGGAAATATGAACTGAGATTAGTGTTGCATGAAGAGAGAAATCCATCTCGAGTTGCTGAGCTTTCTAGGAGTTAAATTTTTCCTCACATAAATCTGGCTATTCTTGCTAAAGCTAATTATTCACTTGTCCACGGTGCTCAGATGCTATGAAATGGACATGATAGACTGCAGTTACTTAATGTGGATGGGGACAGCCAAAAAATGTACATTTAAAAATTCTCGGGCCACTTATAATTTATTGTAATACTTGCCAAAGCATGAGAGATTCTTTCAAAGTTCCAAAAAAAGGGCTGCTCAATACTCCAAGGAGTGTACAACAAGTTATCCGTGTGAAGGGCAGAGATATTTAACTGGGAATGTTCCAGGCTCTCTGGGATGTGGGAGAACCAAGGTGTCCCCACAGCTGGATTTCCCTATATACAGAAATAAAAACCTTTTTCTCTAAGGAAAACTTTTCTTTTGATGAAGAATGCTTGGTTGTTTTTTTTTTTTTCTTTTTGATGACACGCAGATGACGACTTAAAAAAAAAAATCAAGGTTCATAAGCAAGCACTGCTAAATGCCTCTGATAAAAATAATAGTTCTTTATATTAGTCAGGGTTTGAAGTCAGCCTTGCAAAAAGAGGCAGACAGGTTATGGCAAGGTCTCATAAAATTGGCAAAGTCTTTTCCTAGATAATGCATGTAAAAGTGAATCCTTTCATGGATGTATATATTTTAACAGCCCAGATGTCAGGCTGCTGTGGAACCTAGGAACCAGGGGTTGTGCTGCTCCTCAAATAAAAATTTTATGCTGAAGATTGCAGCCTTTAATTGCTGCTGTTCAGAACAGATTTTGCAGTAGGCAGTGCTGGGAAATGGCAGATCATAATAGGCAAGTTTTCATTATCAAAAATCTCTTCAAGGTAAATGCTGCAATATTACTCTTAATATTGCCACACTTTACCAAATGACTGCATTAATCTGATTTCCTGACTGGTAGCTAGCATGATAAAAAAACTGTAAAAGGGAGATATATCCAAGTGAGATAGACACTTAACAACTTGAGTCTGAACTTTTCCAGAGGCACTTATGGTAGTTGAGACATTTGCTCCAAGTCCAGTGGAAAACCAGATCCAAATTATTGAGTGATTGAGTGGTGCAAACACCAGGGAAGGACAGGGGTTGTTTACAGTAACATGAAATGTAAATCATGAAAGAAGCAAGAAGAAAAAAAAAATTGGCAAAAAAAAAATTGGCAAAAAAAAAAAAAAAAAAAGAGATTACTTAATGTTGTATTTTAGGATCAAAAATATCTTAAGAGTGAATTTCAGCAAATAATGAAACTGATTCCAAAAGGGAAATGATGAAAGCCTCATCTCATTATAACTGAGCTAAACAGGCCAATGCACTCTAATAAGAATTCCTGCATCCTCTCTTGACAGACAGGTTAGTGACATGATGGGTCTTTGATGTTTTTCATTTTTCTGATTCCAGAAATATATTCATAAAGAGAAATCTGTTTCCATTAGAAACAGTAAATTTGGTGCATTGCTCTAGCTGAACCCTA
>JANPWX010019843.1:232511-243390 GCA_024734555.1 Trochalopteron elliotii | reverse complement strand
GGGGGGGGGGGGGGGGGACAGGGCATACTAATATAACATCAGGTAGTGGGAGAAGAGAATATCCAAGAGGACAAACTTAAATCTGTGGTTCTGTACATGCTATACATGCTTTGGTGAGCTCATTAAATTATCACAGCAGTTCAGAATTTCTCATCCTTTTTGAATGTTGATTTTTTTAATGTGCTAGCTCCTTACTTTTCTTTACCCTGCTGCAATCCCAGTGTGCTTTAATGAAGGGAGAGACCTGCTGTCATTAGAACAATCTGGCAGTGAATTTTAAGATGCTGAACACCTTCAGGACCTTTAACAAGAAATGCTGCACACAAATTTCCTTTTTTACAATAATTAGGAGCTATAGGGTGGAGGTAAATCTGTGCAGTTTCTTTATACACCTATTGACTTCCTGGTCATGGACATTCACAGGGTCTTGAGTCTTCAGCTGATAGAGATTCTTTGGAAAATTTTTTAGAGAAATTTATGAGCTGAACATGGCTCTGGAACCACTGACTCAAAGATGCTGCTCCTGCAAAGAATTAATGCACAAATACTCATTTATTTCTTGGTGACTGACTCAGGGGTGACAACAAGAGTGAGTTTGGTTTGGGGCTGAAGAGAGGAAGTTTCAGCTGGGCCCTGGGAATCGTTTGGAAGTGCTTCTTGTACATCCCCCAGTTTGGGTCAGTCTGGTTTTCCAGTTCCTGTCTCTGGTGACCCTGAGAATATTCTGTTTGTGGCACACAAGGAGACATCAGGATGGTGGAACAAGGAGGCAGCAGAGCCAGGGATGGCAAACCTGAGGCTGTCATTTAGAGACAAGGAGGTGCTGCCATCACACCTGTGTAAGACTGACAGCAGATTACACAGACTGAGATATCTTAAAGCTCAATTATCTTGGTTATTATCTCTGTAGTAATTTTCTTTTTCCTTAAGAAGGCTGGAATTGTATCTGTCAGGGCTTAAAAAGGTTGGCATGGTGGTTCAATCACAAAGATGTGGGGGTTTCTTTATCTTGCCATGCCTGAGGTACCCTGGTACAATAGTGCTGTTTCCATGTATATTATTTGAATCTGAAGCTCTCTGCTCTTACTTGGCCTTGTATTTACAAATAAGAACTTTATAAAAGCAAAGGTACAAACAAATTCTGTATTCCCAAACAGGCCAAAGCACCAAAGCCATGTTGGGGTTGCTAAAGTTCTGAGCACGTGGGTTGCAGTATTTAAATCAAGCAGGTTTCCACATTGCAAGGCTTTCTCATTCCTTTCTAGTATGGATTTGTTGCAGTAGGCAAAGCCTGTGTATAAATTATGATCAAAACCTGATTTGTGAAATACAGCTTCTGTTTGCACTGCATGTACAAAGTGCTGAATTCTTTTTAATGAAAAAAATTTATCAGTGTCTCTGGAATTTGGGACAGATCATCTTGAATTTTGGTGGTAACTCTTTTCCTTAAGGGTATTTCACTTGCACAGGAGAAACAAAGAAATCATTAAGGCTTTGGAGGAAGGGACATTTTAATTGCCAAGAATAGCAATAAAAAAAAGGCATCATAGTGTTTCTTGCTTTAGAGTAGATGAAGAATATTTTAGTTAAATTATTAATACAAAATATTTTTGTTTGTGTTTCACAAAGAAATAGTATCAGGATTTTCATCTTTGTTCTTTCCTTTTTAGCATGCTCAAAGTCAAATGAAATTTAGAGAAATGATCAAATTAAGCCTTGATTTTTATTTTATTCTCTTCTCCAGCTTTGTTGTTTTAAAAAAATTTAGGTTATAAAGTCAGTTATTGTGAAAATAAAATTTATGAAATACTTTTTTTTTCATTTGGGACTGTATAATTTCTGAGGAGCTTCAATTTTTTGAAGCAAACAAACTTTGCTTGTGTGTTATCATGTATGTTTTTTCATGCATTCAGTGGTTTAGTAGCTGCTTTAGTGATTATATTGCTATTAGCAACAGAGGCTTTTTAAGTAGTGCAAAATCAAATATTTAAGCTGTCATCAATCTGTAAAGGGAGGATTTTTAGCAAGGACCCCTTTGAAATGCAAGCTTGTAACTTCCCAGTGCTTTGTCCATCAGAAGACTCTGGCATGACTTAAATCCTCTAAAATAAATGGAGGTAGCCACTCATAATTCCAAATAATCTTATTGCAGCAGCCAATCTATGCCCAGGGGCCATGAGACTGCACCTCTGTGTGTAAATAAATCAGGGCAGTGCTCATTGCCAGGGGAAAACTCAGTTCAGAAAAGTTGTGTCCTCCACAACAGGGTCCTCTTGTGGTATTTCCAGCTGGACACAGGGAGGGGCTGAAAATCAGTGTAACTCTGAGGTGAGCTCCCACTGCTCGTACAAAATGGGTCTGTGGGAGGTAAGAACAGATTTCTCACTTTTTGTGAATGCAGTGCTCAGTCCCCCACCCTCAATTTTAACCCAAAACTCTTAAATTTCAATTATTCCTTGTGTGGTATTTCCCATGCTCACCCACTGAAGAGGTGTAAAGAAAGAAAATCCAGAGGAAACAGAACCCATGAGCCCAAGCAGCCTGGGTGACGCTCACCTGCATTTCCTGGCACAGGGGAACAGGAGAGGTTGGACAGCAGAATTCTCTGCCTTGAGCCCTTGGGGGAGGAAAAGAGGAGGGTGGGGAGGAGAGTCAGGGAACAATGTCACCAGTTTCCAGCTGCTGTCTTCCTTGGGTTGGTTTTTTGTGTGTGTGTGTGGTTTTTTTTTTCCTTTTTTTTTTTTTTTGTTTGTTTTTTTTTTTCATTGTTTAGTTTTTTGTTGGTTTCGTTTTTTGGTTGTTTTTTTCTGTGTGTATGTGTCTGTGTTTTTTTGGTGGTTTTGGGTGTTTTTTAGGGTTTTTTGTGGGCTTCTTTGTTTTTTTTGTTTGCCTGGGGTTTTTTTTGTGGTTTTTTTTGGGGAGGGTTGCTGTTTTTATGGTTTTGGGGTTTTTTTGTTACTGTTTCTTTGGTTTTGTTGTTTGTTTTTTTGGTTTTTTTTTTTTTTTTTTTTCCTTCTTTTAAGTCTTGTTTCAGAGGGATAAACAGAGAACTCACCAGTTTAGGACTGGCAGGAGTGTTATAGACATCTGCAAAAAGCATTTGTATTTCCTTCCCCTGAACTGACTGCAAAGAGCTGCTCTGAGCTCCCACAGGGGCTGTGCAATCTATTATAAATTGCTTGACTAAAAGAAGGGTACTCTGTTCATGTACTGCTGCTGCCTAAGGCTCCTCTATTAAAACATCGTGTTCACTGTATCACATTGCCATTCCTTAATTTTTATTAATAAATAACCACAGCTGTGCTGTTATTTGCATACTTCTGGGTAGACTCTTCTCCCTTTAGTTGTAGAATGACAGAGGGGCAAGTGAAAATGTGTGTAGTGTGTGAAGAGGGAAGGAAAAGGGGGCAATACAGAGATGCTGAATATTCATAATCAGTTATGTAGGAAAGCAAATTTAAGGCATCACTAATTTCAATGCCTGAAATTACATCTTGGTTGGAAAGGACATTAAAGACCATCTTGTTCCAGACCCCCTGCCATGGCAGGGACACCTACCACTGTCCCAGGCTGCTCCCAGCCCTGTCCAGCCTGGCCTTGGGCACTTCCAGGGATCCAGGGGCAGCCCCAGCTTCTCTGGGCACCCTGTGCCAGGACCTGCCCACCCTCCCAGGGAACAATTCCTTCCCAATATCCCATTTAACCCTGCCCTCTGGAAGTTTGAAGCCATTCTCTCATGTCTTGTCCCTACATGTTCTCGTAAATCCTTCTGTAAATTGTCTTTCTCCAGAGACAGAACATCAGCAGACTGGGCAGTGGTTTTCTCCCTGTCCAGCATTTTTTTCCAGTTTCTCCTCTCTGACTCTTACTTGCCCTACCTGCACTCCATGCTGCTCTCCTCTGTTCAGTTCAGTTGGATTTTTTGTGGAGGAAGATGTTTCTGAAGTGTTGAAAAGGTAGTAAAATGCTGCTTTTGGTTACTAATAGGAGTTGAAGGGTTTTCTTTGTTCCTGTTGAGTGTGGCTTTTAAGCCTTTATCAATTACAATGGACAGGTATCTTGTTGAATTGTATTTCCATCACTGATGACCTCCTTGTTTTCCATTTTATCCTCACTACACAAGGTTGCTGTTTAATTTCTGAGCTCTCTAACTATAGGCTGTGTGGAGAGTACATTTTTACAGCAGCATGTGATAAAATGATAATAAAAGAACCTTGGATCTAGAGTTTAAAAAAAAAAAAAATCTGCTGGAACTCTCAATAGGAAGAGCTTAATGGGTTCCACTGAGGAAATAAACTGGAGAGTGTTGTCATCCAGCTGTAGCCAGGTCTGATTTCTTTGATCAGGCTGAGTAATGACTGTAGGCACTTGCCCTGTCCATATTGTTATAATTTGCAATAAAATGAAACGTGGAAGACTTTCTACATTAGCTGAGGAATAATAATTGACCATTTGCTTGCAGGTTCATGGCCTGGTGCTTATTTCAGAGAAGAAGTAAATAAATAAAAGAGTTGGGTATATTTTATGGGTTCAGGTATATGTAAAAAGAAGTATCAACTTGCACAAAACTCCTTCAGCTTCATCTGAAATTCTGGAGGACTGCTATCACCTGTTTGGAGCCATGGAAAAGGAGGAAGCATCCTGTAGTCACATCCTGAAAAATGATCCAATATAATTTATACACATTCCTAAAAAATCCTGACTTGAGTAGTGGGTTGTTTTTCAAGGAAGCAGAACATTTCATGACTGTCCTTGAGAATTGTGAGAATTTATTTAAGATGAGGAATTAGGTGCTGAGCTTTTAATATCTAATTTTCATAAACATGTCACCGAACATGTCCATAAAAAATCCCCAAGCAACTGTTACCCACTTTGTCTTCTACTAGGGGAAAAAAAATCCTGTCACTCTGTCTCAGAGATAGTTACTTATTTGCTTTGGAATTTTCTTTTTAGTTTGGTTAGCAAACCAGCTTGGAATGGCATGCACTGGTACTTCACTGACACCTATATAGTTCCGAAATCCCTAAAAAAGGGAGATTAGGGATGAAATGAGAAAAAGTCTTGAATGTCTCAAGCCAACAATGCTTTTGTCTGTATGTTAGTGATTAAGAGCCTTCCTTTAGGTCTGGTGTTATTCAGAACGTGGAGTAAATGGATTAAAAGTGAATTACCCATATGAAAGCAGAATCTTCAGCACACATTATAAGGAATACATATTCACTATTTGCAGAAAAGGACTTCTTCCTTGGTTTTTATTTATAATCTCCACATCACTAATTTAAAAAAAGAAAGCAACTCCACTATATACTTTGTAAGATCCATGTTTGTTACTTGATAGAATATCAGACTATTGTCCACATTTACAGGTGCTTAAATTTGTGTGTGTACTGATAGCCACGGTATTGCTGGCTGCTGTACATTTGATCTTTGTCAGGACAGGAGGAATAAATAACACCTGCATCAGGTTTACTGACAATTCCCTTCTTGAATTCTGAAAAAAGATGTGGTTGCCTTTGCAGGAAAGCTGTCTTGGTGCATTTTCTGGTTGATGTCCTGGCTCACAATGCTCATGTCAGATTGTATCCATCCCAGCAGAGGCACCTCCAAGAAAGGAAGCAATTAAATGCCCTTTTTTTGCACAGTGAATTCCCATTTTAGAGTTACAGAGATAGCAGGGCTTGTGTGTGTGGGCAGGAATGGAACAAGTGAAGCAGAGAGCAGCATGGACATGACCCCTTGGTAGGGAAGAGCAGAGATGATGGTGAAATTTTTGTTCCTCTTCGTTCAGGAATCTTGAAACCAACCATTCTAGTTTTCCTTTTAGTTGTCTGTGATTCTTGTGGGCATGACTTATTTGCCTTGTGAACAGGGAAAAGGAATCTGCAGGACAGATAATGTTAAGGAGACTTACTATGCTAAAGAACCTCCCCTGTATTTCTTCAAATAGATTAATACCCATCCTTCCCCTTGTATTAAGGTCAGTTTATATTAAGCTGATTTGGGCAGTTCTTCAAGCAGCTGCTATAGATATCTTGCTTGTAAACTTAAGAGGGTGCCAAAAATAATATTTCTAAGCATTATAACCTGCATCATATGGGAATTATACCCACTAAAGCTAAAAGTTAAGTATCTCCTAAGATAATTGTGGTGGTGTCAGCAAGAAGCTGCTGCAGCAAGATTTGGAGTCCCCAAGCAAGATTAGGATTCAAACTCTACATTTAGTGTGTCTTACCTTGGCAGCTGAGCAGGACTCTCAGTTTCCCTCCCTGAATGAGGTGGTTGATCAGCAATTACAGGAGCTGCACTATGGACCACCACAATACTGATTTAAATACTGATTTCCATCAGGTGACTGAGGTGGTGCTGGGGAATTGCTGGCAAAACAATAATTTCATAACCTAAGTACAACTTCAGCCACATAAATCCTGCTTGGGATGAAATGGAGGGAGCTTTGTCAAGCTGCATTTTGGTGTTTTGAAGGTATTAGATTCTGTCACAGTTGTGGGAAATTCTAATAAATAGTAATATTAGAATACATGTGGTCTCTCTTTAAATCATAAATCATACTGTGTTTTTTTCTTTATTGTGTCTCTGTTTAAGCAAAATATTTTAGCCTCTCTTATGAATCTAAATGGGAGAAATAAACAGTCTGCTTTCAGGCTTCCAATATTAATATAGATTGTCTCCCAATTGATTTATCCTGCTGTTGTGCGACTGAAAAATGTGTTTTTTTGAATTGCATATTGCATTCTGTCATTTTGGGACCGGAGTTGGATTTGTCATGTGGTGAATCTGGATTTTCAGCAGTGAGAGTTCCTCCCCACTGTCAGGCCAGTGGAACTGACAGCTCTGGCCCTACCTGCATAAATCATGGCACAGCTCAGCGTGACTTTGTTCTGCTGACAGCTCTGAGCAGCTCTGCCTTTCAGCTGATGAGCGTGGAAGCCAGACTCAAAGCCAAGTTATACAAAAATACAAATAAAATGGGTTTGCTTCCTTTTGTGATGGGTTAGAGGTGTGCAAAGGCAGTTTTGGAATTGGGAAAATACACGGAGCATGCTGTAGGAGACAGAAAATATTAAAAATGTATGGAGGGGTAAACATTCTAATGTGATGGTTGGTTGTAGGGTATAAGAAGTGGGGAAAATATAGTTTAATTTGGAAGAATGTTAGAAAAGCTATCTGGAAAAAGAAAGACTGAAGTAGGAGCCCATGTTGACGTGCAGAGGATCAAAGCTGACAGGCACTGTCCCAGGCTGAGCACAAACGGACAGGACCTTTTTAATACACTAAGTATGTCAAGGCACTTTGAATAAAACCAGGAAAGTTCCTTTTACTGAGGACCTTTGTCAAGAGAGGGAGGAGAAAACCTTACAGACTGGATATTTGGGAGGCTTTAGAGGTCTCATTTTAAAGTCTGGATCTGTGCAGATTTCCTATGAATGTCTTTTCTGTCCAGGGCTTCCTTTCTCCCAGTTCAAAGAAGATGATAACAATACCTGGATAACAAAGACCCTGGGACAGCAGAATTTTTGCTGTGAGGGGGTCACTCTGTGCAGAGGAGCTATGGACTGGTCTGGCTGCTTTCAAGGAAAAAGAAATAACCACTGCCTGACCTGCAGTGTAATTTTATTGCTCTTACACAAACAGACTCAGTGAAAGAGGCACCCACTGACCTATTTCACCAAAAGCAGTGACCCAGGCCAGCACCTGAGATCTGATCAGTGTCCTGCTGGTAGCGATGAATAAAGCCAAAATTCATGCTAACATAATTTCTATCATCACCTCAAAAGCTGTGGACAAAGCAAAAAATGATGCAGTTGCTTGTGCCAGAGGCAGAGATCTTTTTCTCAAGGAAAAGCTTGGAGATGGGAAGAGGGTAGAGGAAGGGGGATCATTCAGGAGAGTGACCCAGCCTAAACAAATGGGAGTAGGAAGAGGGCATAGGAGTCAGATCTTACTGTAATTAAGGAGATTTTCAGTGTTCTGTGTGGTTTGGGTTGTTTTCTGTCTTTCTGAGTAAACAGTCATTCAGGGCACTCGCATCCATATCCTTGTTGTTTGGTAGTGTCTCAGTTTTCTCATGCAAGTAGAACCTGAAAAGCAATTCCATGCAACTTGGAGGAAAGAGTCCTGACTTGAGTTCTGCACTGGTTAAATACACAGAGAGGATTTTCTCTGCACAGCATGTGTTAGTCTGAATTTAATTCCAAGTACAGAATTCTGGTCTTTTGCCTGGTCACTAAAATTGAGATTTCTTGACTTTGTTCCTGGCCTCCTTCAATTTCCTCACCTCATTTTGCTTGATAAACTGCCCTAACAATAGTCTTTAAACGTCTTCACAGAAAGCTTTTGTGTTTTGAGAGATTTAAGTGAAAATTATTGGATGCTGCACTTTGAAGTTGAGTCCTTTCAGCAGAAACACTTCAGAATTCAGTTACCATCTTCATCCTTATTTTCCCACTCACAAACCTGTTTCTTTTTGTTTTCCTCTTGCTTTTTTTTTTTCTTTTTTCCTTTTTTCACAGTCGAAACATGTCTGTTTTCAATGCAGCCATTTATAATAAACAACAGGTGTTGTGGGTGTTTCCAGGCACATACAGGAATGCACATAATCCACTGCTGGACTGCAGGGAGAGCTAGTTTTGCCATTAGCAGAGTGTGGAGCCTTGGCTCACACACTGAATCCTGGCAAACTTTGCTCTGTTAAGTGCAAGTGGGATTTTATTCATTGTGCAGTCTCCAAATAAATGTATGTGCCTGTCCAAATGTATTGTTAAATTCTTCAGAGGGAAAGAGCTCAGATTGGGAGACTTGCCATTTTTCTCTAATTAGGAAACAAACAGAACAAGCCAGGACCTGTATAATTAAAACCTTTATTTATCCAAAATAATTTTTTCTAAAAAAATAAGCTATGATTAATGCACATGTCCTTTGGAGTTCAGTGTAGGTGTGGAGCTTTTTCTCCCCTCAACTTCTAAAACATGAAGGTTTCTGTATAAGGTGATTAAATCTAATCCTCTACCAAAGGTGTTGCTGCCCAGGATTTAACCTTGCAGCTGATAGAAGCCTCAGCTTCTGGTAAATGCTAGAAGAATGTTTTGTACTCAGGGATTCTTGTGGTGTAAATTAGGGAGGAATAACTTGTGGTTTCTATATTCTGTGTTGTGGCAATTGGTAGCTCAGGGGACTGGGTATGGGCTGGTTAAAATACCTCACAGGGTGGTTTAGGAGGTGGATCTTCCTGCCTTTTTCCTACAAACTCCTGAGCATATGAGAATAGGTTGTCCATTATAATTGTCAGAAATTAGGATTTCCACTGGTGAGCACAGGGAATTGTTCTGAGCTGACTGAAATTTAAAATAGCCACAAAATATGGATGTGACTGTAGCCACCTGCTGGGGTAGCTGTGTGTTCTCCTTCCACTGTGATTTGTATTTTATTTACTCCTCTTGCACCAAACTACAAATGCCCACATTCTAATTCACTGCATACATCACCTTTTTCACAAGGCCTGTATTTATTAGTGTTATTGAAGCTTTACATTGCTTTGCTACTGAGAGCTCTATACATGTTGGAGGTTTGATGTTTCTCTTGTTTTCCCCCAGTTTCCCAGTATGTGCCAGAAGTTCCTTAATGTGTTGATTAAAACTGGTTATATTTTCAAATGTGACTTTTTCTGCTTTTGTTTTCTTCATGAATAAAAGAAATTCTCATTACATTCTTCTTGTGGTGTGTGTGTGTCTCTGTAAAAAAATAGTCTTTGAAATGAGTGGAACAATTTCTTCATAACTGATTTAACTTGTAAATTTATGGAAGTCTCATCAGAAATTCCAAGGACTTTCCTTGAGCCTGGCATCTTACAAGTGAACTGTTTAGATGGCAGTGTGAAGTATTTGAGGGGTTGTAGCACTTTCACTACTCAAGAAGAATTAGTGAAAGAGGGAGTCAAGAGCATATCCTTGGAAGAAATTCCTGTTTCCATTGAAAAGGTTTTTAAGAGCCTAGAGGGTCAGAAAAGTGGGAGGAACAGGTTTGAACTGGCACCTTTTGAATGGTACATAGAACCAACATGTAGAAAAATTATTGACGATTTGTCCATATCCTATTCCTCTGATTAAACAGGATTTTTTTAACCTCATTTACCAGGTAACTACCCTGAACTTGGGATAATGTAGCTTGTATAAATTGCTAGAACCACATGCTGTTTTAACCATCCCAGCAAGTCAGCAATTTTTCCTTGAAAGGAGAAAATAATGACAAATAATTAGCATTCAATTTTCTTCTCCCTCCTGTTGCTCTTGGTGGTGGTGACAGCTCTGCTTTCCTTGGTGCCTCTGACAGCTGGCCGTGATTCCTCAACCTCAATTTGGGAACTGTGGATTAGAGTCTGAACCAGCTGTCAGGTCACACCCAGAGGGAACAGGCAGTGATCCAACTTTGTGCATTGTGGGCACGGTGTGGAGCAGGGCTTGGCCAGGGAGGTGTTTCTGTTTGAAGGGTGGAGGGGCATTTTTGGAGTGGGGTGTGACACAGTGACACTGCCCTGCTTGTGTCAGTGTCTGCACAGCCTCTGGGGCTGCCCACGGGGAGAGCCTGGGACAGTGGAGATCACAAATGATCAGGGAGGGGAAGGGAGGAAGAAGAAAAAAAGAAAGAAAGAAAAAGAAGGAAGGAAAGGGAGGGAGGGAGGAAGGAAGGAAGAAAGGAAGGGAGGAAAGGAAAGAAGGAAAGAAAAAGAAAGAAAGAAAGAAAGAAGGAAAGAAAGAAAGAAGGAAAGAAAGAAAGAAGGAAAGAAGGAAAGAAAGAAAGAAAGAAAGAAAGAAAGAAAGAAAGAAAGAAAGAAAGAAAGAAAGAAAGTGACCTTTGTCTAGAATCA
>JANPWX010019843.1:214457-232133 GCA_024734555.1 Trochalopteron elliotii | reverse complement strand
CACGGCAAATGCTTATTTACACCAGAAATGGGATAAATACTTTGGTGAGTCCCTGCATCAAATGACATTAATTGAAACTAAATGTGTGTCTATGTCCAGATCAGCTCTCCATTTGGTGCAAGGAAGGGGCTGGAAGGGAGAAAATGGAACCCTTGGCAGGTTAGAGAAGAGGGATGGAGAATTACTGCCTGGCCTAATCTTACCTGGAACTCACAGGAAGAGAATAGGAGTGAAAATAAAGAGAGCCTAATCCTAATATACATGAGAGCCCAATCCTAAAATCTATGTGAGCTGTGTATAGAGGTCTGGATTTTGTGACTGGCAGTGCACTGAGAGGGTGACAGGTCAGATGTAGAGCTCAGCAGTCAGGTTTAGAAGAAGGAAGGATATACAGATATATAAGCACTACTTGTTCTCATGAACAGGGGCCAAGCCATTCAGTTAAGTTGTACATAGCCCCGTGCTGAAGCAGAAATGACAACAGCAGAAATTCCATTTACAATGGAATGGATGCTCCTTGTGACTGAGGAGACAAAAGACAATATTGTAGGATGTGTGGTTCCATTCCACTTTGAACCACCATCCATTCTGCAAAATCATTCCTAAAGTTAATCTCCGTTCTTAATTCTTCACTGCAACCTATTTAGACACCTTGGACCATAAGTTGTGCTGTAGGTTTCCCCATGCATAGTTCATCTAAAACATTTTACTATGAGAAAGAGTAATCTCTTCAAGAGAGTTTATGAAATGGGGCAGATTCTATAAAAATCTGCCAACGCTGCCTTCTGAAATACAGCAGTATCTCATCTGTTTTTCATCTGTGAATTTAGAGTCTTATTTTTTGCCTTTGTCCTTCTCTCCATATCTCTATTCTAAAGATCCAACAAAAATACTAATACTCCCTGGCAGCATAAGCAGGTCACAACTCAAATGAGCTCTGAATATTGTTCCCAAGGGAACCAAGAACTATGTCACACTTGCTTAATTTCAACATACATATATTCGGAAATTTTGGAAGTGAGGGTATACACTGAAAGTTAGATTCTTAATGTAATCAAATACGATGAAATATTTTATTATGTGACAGCTCAGCTTGAAAGAGAAAATCATATTTTTTTTCTTCCCATGACTTATTTACGGATGGGGGAGCAGAACTAAAAAAGCTATGAAAATGTAATGCTATTAACATCTAAATATTCAATACTGGATGAAAATAAGAATGGACTATAAACTTTTGTTTTGAGTGCAGGCTGGATGGCTTCTGAAATATGATTGCAGGTTCTAGAGAAAAAGGCCTGTAGAAATGAATTTTCCTGTCTGTAACAATAAAAAGGGATTCTAAATGGCTGTGATCTTTATGTTAAGTGGATGCTAATGAGAAATGCTGTTTAATGGTTGGAATTTCAGGAATGGATCTGCACTTTGCCGTGCACCCAAACAGAAAGAAGCATTACAGAAAGTTTCGTGGTTACAAAAAACAAAGCCACGCATGTAGTTGCCTAGGGCAACAGAATGGTTTTTCTGACTAATTTGGCTGCATTAAAGCTCCAGAGAGATGAGCTGCTGCTGGTGCTGTACAGCAGGAAAGGTCAGCACACAGGGGAGCAGGCTCCTTGCAGCATGGGCTGTGCTCCTGGAGGAGCAGCACTGTCCCTCAGCCCCTGCCTGTCCCCGTGGTGAGGAAGAGTTAGGCTCTGCAGGTCCCTCCCAGCCTGACCCACCCTCTCACTGCCCCTCCCTGGCTACACTCAGTCTTGGAGCAGCAAAATTCAGCTTTTCCAGAAAAAAAAAAACCTGAAAAACTCAGATTTTTTTTCAGAAAACTTTCTGAAAAGATTTTATCCATACTGGGAAGTTCAGGTGCATATTTGTTACAGAATTAACCATCCTTTAACTTTGTGCACAGTCCCTGTGAACGTGGTCATTGCTGTTGAAGACCTGAAAACTGCTCTGACTTCCTCAAGCACTGACTGCCCTGGCCTGATGTGCTGTTTTTGTGCTGCATGTTTGGTTTATAAACCAGTGGGTTTTGGTGTGTTGGTTTTTTTTCTGTTTCCTACCTGCTTGCAAAAGTCTCGGGAGGACAGGCAGGGAAGAAATAAACACAAGATTCTGATGGCTGAATAACTGGTACTGAGGTATATAAAAAGTTCAGTAACTGGAGAAAGCCATTTCCCAATACAATCCTCTGCATATAAGGAGGGAGAAAATGAATTGGTAAATAATGGCAAATCAGTCTGAAGGGCAAAAAGAAATTGGTGTTTTTTACAGCCCTGCTCAGGGATGATGTGACCTGATATTGTTCATGCCTATTCCTGTTTTGGCACTGGAGCAGAATCTGTTGTAAACCTCTGCACTACCCTGTGATAAGTAACACACCCAGTGATAAGTAACATCTCTACTGGCTTTTATGGTTTATTTCCATCAATGTAAAAGTCTTCTTTCCATTCTCAAAATGCCTCCTGAGCTAGATCATCATGTCAACAGCACAGAAAGTTGTCCATTAAAAAGCAGCGTGCTCATCACGGGCCCAGGGACATGTGGTTTCTTAGGTAACAGTGGAAAAGGACATGTCTCCTGCTGGTTTAGATAAAACTTCTTGATGTATATTTACACAGTTTGAAGCAGAGGGAAAGTAAGTGCTTATCTTGCTAAAACTGGGCTGAAAGATTTGTGATGCGCCATTTACCACACATGAAAATTATTTTGGTGAGGAAGTTGCTGGGCAGCAGCACGGGCCCCTCAAGAGAGGCTGTGAAAGGAAGAATGGAGCAATCACTGTTTGCCCAAAATGAGGATATTAACAGGGATACCTGAATCCAGTTTATCCTACTGCCTTCCCACTTCCTGACTGTCTGCATGGTTCTTTTCTATTTACAGTGCTTGAAGAAGCTTCATGTTTTACCTGCCACAGTTGTACCCTAGAGTAAAGAACATGTAAAACTAAAAACAAAATAATTTCCTCTTGCACCAAATCTATTCCCTTATATTCTCAGGTTTAGGGGTTTTTTACTGGATAATTTCTATACTTTTTTTATTTTGGGGGAGTTTTTTGGGGGTTTTTTGAGGGGTGGTTAGTGGGTTTTGGGTTTTGTTAGAGTGGACTTTTTTGGTCAGAATATGAGAAATCTGCTCCTGGAGTGTTAAGCAAATATTTTATCTAATGCTTTCCAGAAGTATTTGAACTTTGAAAGATGTATTCGCTGCCCTTTTTAAAGATGCTCAGCCAGCTTTTGTAGAACATAAAGGAAAGGAAAATTTTCATGTATGCCCTTATCTTGCTCTTACTGAGCATGTCATCTTTCATGGGAGTAGCCCTCAACTATAAAAGAATTATGGGAGTATGCTCTAAACAGAACTTTGGAGATCCCTGATTTATGTTGTTTTATTCCTATTAAAAAATACCTGGTTGAACACCTGTGTATTAATGCACACTGAATTCAACAAAATTAACACTGTTGCAAAAAAATCTTAGCTTTTTTTCTTTACTGTTCCTAAAAAAGATGTTTGTAATCCCTGTTCTAGTTTCAACCATGAATAAAAAAAATATCAATATTTATTTGATTACTGCCTGTGTCCATGAAACAGGTTTTGAAAGGAATATTGTTAACTCAGACAGCAGGTCCACAGTGTCTCCCTTTTGAGATTCTCTGCATATTCTGTTATCTTCAACCAGTGTCTGACGAATTGTACTGGGGATACTTTCCAAATGGGTCATTATTTTCCTTCTTTATAGAGGAGTTCTAAACTGCAGCTTTAGATGGTTTTTTTGCCCCTTTTATTTTTTTTCTTTTTTGGAGCTCTCAGGATGAATTTTCTACTGCCAGCTGGGGAGATCTGTAAAACTGTCCAGAGTTATTAAGAGATGAATCAATATAATAAACTGTAAGTTTGATTTCCACCTGGTGACAATGAAGGCATTAAACAAAGCTATTTCTCAACATCATGTCCTGTGAATGTCCAGCTTCCTTCTTCAGGCCAAGTTGTAGAAATATTGTTATTGAACAGAACCAATTAGAAATACAAAGTTCTGCATGGCACAGAAAAGGGGTGCTGAGGTGGGAGGGAAGAAATTTTCTCTTAATCTTTAACTCAAGCAGCTCACACCAATCTAAAGGAAAGTCTCCCATGAAGCACAATAAAATTAATACTGCTGGCAGCCAACAGTGAAGTGCTAATGTGCAGGAAAGCACACAGATGTCAGAATTGAACTTTCTTGCTCTCAGTTCTGCATCTCAAGGATAGTTTGTAAGTAATGGATTGTGCTGGTGGGAGAGAGGAATTTGCCTGCCTCGTGCTGTAAGGATTGTGTGGAGATTTTACAGCTGAAATGGGATTGTTTGAGTTTAAAGTGCAGAGGGGACAGTGACTAATAGGATGTGGAATACAGCTTTGAGAATAGAAGATGATGAACAAATAGAGAAATCAAAAATGTTGGATGGAAAGTACCAGGTAAGAAAGGGAGAGAAAAAGGAGTGGAAGCAAAAATGAAAATGGAAACAATAATCTTTGCTAAATTGAGGGAAAACTTGAAGTTTCTTAGTCTGCAGCAGGTAAGAGTGAACTGACTGAGGCTCATAGACACGTGGCACTGTCAGAATGAGAGATGTGCCACACCCCTGGATGCTGCTCACATCTCTGCTGAGGTTTTTTCCTAAGGTTTTAGAAGCCTTCAGTTCAACATCAGCAGCCACAACCAGGACATGTCAAACAGAAATGTAGGCAGAAGAAAAGTGGTGCCTGCTGTGAGGAAGCACAGCCAGGGGTGGCGTGTCCTGCCCTGATCCCAGCTGGTGATGGGCACTGGTCCAGAGGGCTCATCAGAGCCAGGGGAGCCAGAGGGTGCTGCTGCAGGATGAGCATCCCTGACTCTCCAGGATGATAGAAGTAGAAAGAGAAAACTGTGAAGCCAAGCCCATTCTGAAAGATCTCACATGCATCACCATGGAGGCTGTGTTTCTGTCCAGGTTTTATGGATAAATTATGATTGCCAAAGCCCTGGAAGGACTTCTGCAATGAAGTTTTAAAAAGAAGAAAAGCCCCTGCTGTGAAGTCCTGCAGAACTGCTTGCATGGGGAGCAAAAGACAAGTTTCATTTTGGGCAGAGGTTTTATTGACTCTTCAAGATGACAGAAGTCGAAAAAGAAAATAATGCTGCAGAGCTCCTGAATACTTTTCTGTAAAAAACTGAAGGATTCTGTAATGAAAGGTGACTTTTCTCAAATTTGGCCATTTCAGTGTTGCTCTGGCATTAGACAGGATGAGCAGGGATTGCTGCTGTGCCTTTCTTTGGACGGGCTGGCTCAGCCCTGCCCCTGCTGAGAGCAGCGCTGGGGGCTGCCCGGAGCTTTTCTCTGGCTGCTTGGTGACCCTGTGCCTTGTGGCAGACGTTGGGATTGCAGTTTTACAGCTGTGGAGATATTCTCATTGCCTCCTCCCCATTCCTGCCTGCTGCACACATCTGAGCCTGAACCAGAACCCATCACCACTCCACAAAAACATACCCATTGAAAATATTCATTTAAATAATATGGGAAAGTGCTAAATAGCTGCACTTGCTATTCTGTCTACATAGAAATGAAAGCTGGAAATATTGTGTTGAGTACTGAGAGCTGGTACTATATGAGCTCTTTTATTGGTTAAAACTGAATGCATGAAAAATGCTTTCTTCTCACACCTTTCATTAATCTGGCTTTGTATTTTTGCAGACAACACTGAGCATCAGAGAAGCAAGATGCCTACTAAGATCATATTATAAATTCTCATCATATTTCTTCTTTGCTTTTTATTGCTTCCTTACTTGCCTTGACATTTTCATATGAATAAAGTACAGTACCAACATCAAGTTGTTCTCACACAGGTTTACAAAGCAAGAAAAAAAGTAATTGGATAAACATGCTGGAAAGGTGAAAGAAAATATTGGAAGCCAGGCTACAAATGGAATGGATTTTGTATTTTTTCCTCCTCTGTCTTGTTCTTATTCAGAAACAGATGCACTGGTCAGTTTGGTTAATAGCTCCAATAGCTGCTAATCCAGTGCAGGATGCCTGATGTATGAGATCAGTTTTCTTCCTGTGCTAAGGTAAAATGAGGAAAATATCAGTGTGCATACTGATTTTCTTTAAGTGGTGATGTGATATTATTTTGTTCAGCCCTGATTCTGACTCAGATCACAAGGCCAGGTCATTAACTGTTCTGTCCTTGAGAGCAAATCATACACAGAGAATAAATATTAACGAGCTCGTAGTTACTCCCATATAAGTTTAATTAGACTGCATTAGCTTAATTTGAAAAGGCTGTCTCAGGCAGAATTTGCTGTGAATTTGTGCATTTTTCCCATTTCTCTGGTGTTTCACTCTTGTCTTCCCTTCAATTCCCTCAGCCATCTCTGTTACAAATAACCAGTGTGACAGAGAAACCAAAGTTACCTTATGGGCCAATATCCTCTGGGCCTTCAGAACAGAATTATAAAGATTTTGAATCAGTAAATTTGCATATAAAGTAAGAGTTTGATGCAGCTCTGGTGAGGATTTTTGGAAGAGCCTAGGGGATAAAAATATGAATACTCCAAAGCACTAATTGAAATGTCATTTGTTTAGAATATATGGTTCAGCTTCTCCTCATCCTTTGGATGGGGAAGGTTTTATTTTTGCCTAGGTTGTTGTCATTGTGTCAGGTTTCTTTGTTTGGGTTTTTGTGTGTGTGGAAGCAACGTGAATAAGTTTTTGCAGGAGATGTAACAGGTTCAGCCTTACCTGTCAGTCTGTTCTGAAATGAATGTGGGCTGCAGTATTTTCTTTGTGCTTTATGCTTCCAAGAGTTCAGAGTTTGCAACTGGTTCAATTGTTAATTGATGATGCATAAAATTGGACAATAAAACACTGTATGAATTTCCTTGCAAACATTCAATTAGGATAAAGAGTTTTTCTGAGCTTTGCTGTGTAACCAATCTCATGCTGGATCTTCATAAATCTTCACAGATATGAATATGTATCATCTCAGTTGAGTAATATTTCCTAGAAAGTCACAGTTTACTCTTTCATGGGGTCCTTTCAGGAGGTGTTGGGGGAATGTGGGTACTTGCCAATACCCTGTGTGAGGGGAGAAAACACAACTGATGTCCTGTGTGACCCTGAGGTGTCCCCACAACTGGCCAACAAATGCTCTCAGCCAGGTACAGCCTGGGAATTGCTGACTTATTGCAGGGCAAGCTGAACCAAACTCCAGATCCACATTCAGATCTCCCTGATGCTGCAAAATGCTGAGTTTTGTAGTGGTTGTGCTCATCCCTCATCTCCACAGACCCCATAATAGTCCATAATACTCCACAGTATTTTCTATTAGCTCTGACAAGAAGAAAACCTGGGAGGAACTCATTCCATTGCCGTGCACTAAAAGAGAATAAGCAAACCACCAACGAACTTCTTTCAGTGTAAAGTATAAAAAGAGAAGTCTCTAATTGAGTTTTATTTGGTTTGGAACCTTTGCATTTGATTTTTACTCTTAATTTAATGTTGCAGATTGCTGAGAGAGCTCTTAACAGTTTCAGTTTAAATTTACCAGTTTCTGTTGTCCTTAGTAGGCAATGGTTTATAACTAGTGGGGAAAATTTGCCAAAAACAGGAGTAGGGATGGTCTGATTCAGCTGAGTGGGGAACAATTCTCTGTGTGCAGAAAAATGCTCAAAATCTTCAAGAAGCTTGCACAATCTTGGGGGAAAAAAAAAATCATTTAAAAGCACTCTTTGAAATGCTCCTGGAGGTAGAAACTGGGGGCTTTTTACCAGCACCAGGAGAATCTCTGAAGCCAAACCCATTCTGAACGATCTCACATGCATCACCATGGAGGCTGTGTTTCTGTCCAGGTTTTATGGATAAATTATTATTGCCAAAGCCCTGGAAGGACTTCTGCAATGAAATCCAATGTCCATAGTTTTAAAAAGAAGAAAAGCCCCTGCTGTGAAGCCCTGCAGAACTGCTTGCATGGGGAGCAAAAATGAGTTTCTTTTTTAGCAGAGGTTTTATTGACTCCTCAAGATGATAGAAGTTGAAAAAGAAAATAACACTGCAGAGCTCCTGAATATCTTTCTGTAAAAAATTGAAGGATTCTGTAATGAAAGGTGACTTTTCTCAAATTTGGCCATTTCAGTGTTGCTCTGGCATTAAACATCCACAAATTGTGTCAAGTGGCAAGCACAGTTAACAACATACTTAATCAAAATCCAAAATTCTCCTGGTACAGTTGGAATATAAATGTCTGCCCCCAAAAACAGGAAAGGGATTTAATTGTCTCTTCTCATTCAATACGTAACTTGCAAATCAGTGTAGAAGGAGAGATGGAATATTAATTTTCCTGCTTGATCTTTTCTACTTTATTGGAATATCTTGTTTAACTTCCAGAAATAGCAAGTGTCTTCAAGAATAAAATACTCCTTCTGTTAACATAGGGCTCATGACAACCTGCTAACCCTGGAAATTTAAGATATGTTTTCTAAGAGTTGTAAGTGGCAACAGAAGAATATTTCTATTCTGTTTTTTGTCATATGCCAAACACCTCTGAAAGAAAGGGGTATTTCAGTCTTTAGAGCTAAAAAACCTCTCATTGAAATTTCTGTTGGAACTTCTGTCAAAGGTTCTAGAATTTATATTTTATCTCTGTGTGGGCTTTCTGATTTATTTTTTGGCACAGATTTATTGATTGATTGATTTGGGGGTGTGGGTGTGCTTTGTTTGTTTTTCCCCAGAGCGAATTAATTCCAGAGTTGTTGCCTAAATGCCTGCTCTGGCACAGTTATAACAGTTTAGTTCACAATTCCCTGTGCATCTGCTGAAGTATCTCCAATGTGATCTCCCATTTGTGCCCATGGAGTGGATCCACTCCTTGTCCTACTGACCCTTCCTCCTACCCCAGCTGTGTCTTCCTCACACTTTCCTTGTCTTTTCTATAAAAACTTTCTGGTTATTGATCAGATGTTTGTGCTTTAGTCTTAATTTTTTTGTCATGGTCACTCTTTCAGTCCTTCCACACCCTGTGTTGCCTTAGGAAATCGATTGGACGGATTTTTTTTCTGTTATTTATTTAATAACATTAGATTTGTATGTTCTAATTGCTTTGAATCTCCTCATCAGTCTTCATTGTTGTGTGTTACAATTTTATTAGCATCATGCTTATAACTTCCTTTTTGGTTTTGTTTATCCCTGCCTTTTCTTTTTCTAGATTTCTCCCCCAGCCTTTACCACTGCACACGATTTGGTCATTTTTGAAATTTGTCATTTCTGAGGTGACTCCTCTTGTCCTGCCTACTTCTGCCTCTTTTTGATGTCACAACATTCCCAAGCCATTGTCACTGGTGCCTCACAGTTTACATTTCCAACACTTTTTCCAGCACTTTGCACGTGGATCAGTTCATGAGTACTCACAAATGATCAGCAGTGAGATGCATGCACACATACCTCCAGAGCCCAGGAAAATATGTCAGCTGAAACATTAGCAATGTGTTTAATCAGCACTGCAGCCAGGGCTCATCTGAGGAGCAGAAATTGAAGGTCTTCAAATGAGCAGTGAATTCTGCATTGCAGAATTCTCCTAAGGAATACAAAATGTAGCAAATTAAGGGCATCAAACTGAATTTATGGTCAGTGGTAACGAATGGACTGGGTGGAAACTGCCTGGAAATTCGAAATCCATAGAAAAGGGGGCTCAGAATGCTCCATCTGAGCAGGGTCTGGGCAGCAGTTGGTGGTTTTCATGTGCCCTCTGTCCATTCTGTGCACTGAATTGGCTAGTCATGAGTAAAGTGAGCATGCTAGAAGAGGGGGAAGAGCCCTGAATGTGAAATTCACTTTGCTTTTGCTGGAAATGGTCACTAAACTGGAAACAGTGGTGGTGCATTGAGACCCTCCCAAGACTGGTGATGTTGCCCTCCTATGGGTGTCACGGGAAATCAGTGTGAGCACTGGGGCACAAATGGTTCCTGGTGAGCTGATTCTCATGTGAGCACACATTTCCATAAACCAAAGGGCTGGGGAAAAGCAAAAAACAAAACCCAGAGCTAATTCTATGAACCATTTGCTAATTAAAGATCCAACTCAGGCTGCTCCACTGTCTGCTCCATGGCTGTGACCTAATTTGTTCCTGAAAGACAGACAAACAACTTCCTTCAGGGTGTTGTTTTTCCAGTGACAAAGGATCTCAGAATTGTGTGTGTTCTTCAAAAAACTGAGGCAACGAACAGCTATGGAGTATTGTTGTCTGTTTTTTTGTGTACCCAACTATTTTCTCCAGGAATTTCATTGGCACAAAGATCAGTGCAAATTCCTAAACAGATACAGAAAATAAATAAAATACCTACAACGGTTTGCTACAGTTTTGGGGGAAACAGTTCAGCAAACAGGCCTTGGAAGTTTAAGTGTCACAATTTGGCTTCTTTCCAGCGCCAGGAGCACTTCCATTACAAGTTAATTTAGAGGCTTAGCTGCTGAAATAACATCATCATGCTGGGGTTGGGAATTTTCTTTTTATTATTAGATGCTACTGATTTTTCAAAAAGCAAACACACGAAACTGCCTGTCCCGTGGATTTATTGTACTTTGTCATGTGTGCCCTCCAAAACTGGGATTTCTGAAGCTTCTTTGCATGAGCATTTTCATTCCTGCTCCTGCTGAGTCAGCAGCAGTTCAGCCTCTCCGAGGTGATGGAGTGACAACTAAATTTTTTATTGGCTACAGGTGTTTATTCTTATTTTACCCTAAAGCATATGAAACCCTGCTAGCAATTCAATGCAATTAACAGTTTTCAATACAAACTCTAATGCAAGCATTTGTATGCAGTAATTAGAGCTTCTTCCCATTCTCCCCTAATAAACTGAAATGTTCCTGTTAGCTGCCATTAGAACTTCCTAACTTTTTAAACCTGAGCCATGTCACTGGTAATTGTTACAGAAATGCTACCCTGATAAATTTGTTTTGATTTTAGGCTAAGAACTCAGTTTTCTTCCTGTGAACTGGTATTGTTTTGGCTGCAAGTGCATGCTCCTGTGATCTGCACAGCTCTGGGAAATCTGTCAAAGTTTCTTTCATTGCTTCTCGTGGTTGGATAGCAGGGTCCTCTCTGCATTTTGCCTGGAGAGTTTTGGGTTTTTTTTCTTGAAACAGATGGCAAATAATCTCACAGTCCCCAGCATCTACAAAAATCTTTGTGTGAATTTTTTACTGTCACGTGAAAGAATCAAAGTAAAAGTAAATATGAGCAGCAGAAAGAAATTTACCATGGGAAAACAGACACCAGTTACTACTGAAAAGTATTTCAAGAAATATTTCTGGATACTAACATGTGTGGTTTTTTCTTAAATATCTGGAGAAGAAGAGCTTTGGCTGGATTTAAGGTGGTTAATTTCGGAGTGGCTGATACAAAGGGCAGTGAATTCAGGTTTTCTGTCCTTTCCAATTAAATCTTGGGTGTAATTTTCATAATTGTTTAATGTAAAAACAAGGGGAGATCTATCCATGGTGAATGTCAGCCTTGTGCCCTGGTGACACTTTTTCTTTTCCACACTGTACTCCGTGGTTCAGAATTTTATATTTATTTCTTGAAGACACTCAGCACAAGCCTGAAGTGAGCACAGCACATCCTCACCCTTCCCTGGGTCAGATTTTGATCATTTTGCTGTGATGGCTCCCAGGTTACCAGCACAACATTTCCTGGCTCCTGGTCATTAGCAAAGCCTGAGGCAGTGGTTTAGGGATTGTCAGCAGAGACAACAGCAGTGCACAGGGTGGGATGTGCTCAGGGCAGAGTGGGGCAGTGGCAGGGAGGGAATTTAGGTAATTTCGGGTTGAACTGTTGTGATGCTGAACTCCTTTATCTTTAAACACTCCCAGTACACCAAGCAGACACCAGTCATCCTGGCAGGCTGCTTAGCTGAGTTTAACTTCTTTCACACAAGTTTGGGTTTGTTAATAAAAACAACAAATTTTTTTTTTATATTCTCTCTTAATAACCCTCTGAGGAGAAGATTTTGAGAATACTAGAGATGGTTAGTTTATTCCTGTTCCTTTGTAATGGGTCCACTAGACAGATCTTGATGTGCTTGCTCACAGTTCTTAATATTCATTTCAATTGGTGACCCAGACTGTTAAGATGTGAAAATACAGTTTCATTAAACTGAAGCGTGCATAACTTAGAGGCAAGTTACATTGATGGTTAAGTGAATTTGCAAATGTGAAGAGTTATAAGCTTAATGCAGACAGGTAATAATGCAACATGAATAGAGGGTGAGAGGGTAAGAAGAAGAAGGACAGAGGTCAGCTTGAGCAAAAAAAAAAAAATTAAAAAAAAGAAATTAATATTTCCGAAGTCCATTGGTGCAGAAGGAAAAAACATATTTCAAATTGAGTGCAAGATGGTCTTAAAGGAGTGTAGGATATAGATTCTGTTGTTTAGCTGATCTGAGGTAAATATAGTTTTGACTTTTTTCCAGTTACAGCACTTCTGGAATTTACCAAGTGATTCTGGAGTAACTTTGGGAAGGTTTTCAGGGCAGCTCCCCATGGCTGAGGGATCTGTGCCTGCAGCCATCAGCAGGAGCTCCACTGCTCAGAGCACTGAGGTGCTTTCAAAAGGAATGGGAAGGAAACTTACTCCCATCCCCACTGGAGAGGAGAAGGCTCTGGGGAGAGCTCAGTGCAGCTTTTATGAGTGAAGGGCTCTTCAGAGAGATGGGGAAAGGTTTTTACCTGGACAGGAGAAGGCTTTAAACTGAGAGAGAGTGAACTTAGATTGGACAGGAGGGGGGAGTTTCTTGGAATGAAGGAGGTGGTGCCCAGAGAAGCTGTGGCTGCCCCTGGATCCCTGGCAGTGTCCAAGGTCAGGCTGGACATTGGGGTTTGGAGCAGCCTGGGACAGTGGAAGGTGTCCCTGCTCATGGCAGGAGTGGCCCTGGATGGGCTTTAAAGATCCTCTCTGAGCCAAATGATCCCATGATTCCAAAAAAAGTGCCTCCTGTGATGATTAAACGAGGCTGGCATTTCTGTTCCTTGCTGAGATTCGCTGGGTTTATTTGCTGTTTATTTTGTTTACTTTGTGGCACACGTGGAAGGGCTGTTCTCCTGCCACGGTGTTCAGGGCATCATTTCCTGAGTGTGCATCCACTCAGCTGCTGCTGTGACCAGAATCCCAAAAGTTACCAATGACACCACAAGTTGCATTGAATCCCAAGAAAAGAATGACAATGCAATTTGCTTAGCTTGAAATTTGATAAGAAAATGACTAGAAATAGTACATCACTCCTCTATTTAAAATATTAGCTTAGCAACATACCTAAGGTGTAAGACCAAACAGAATTTAGTCATTCAAAGAAGCATTTAACAGGTCTAATTGGGAAGCAGTATCAAAATGGATTTTTTCCAACTTGTGAGACAGTGTTTATCACAAAGAGCAGAGGAGACAGTCAGCAGGGCATTGATTCTGTCCCACTTTGGCTGTGGCAGGATAATGACTAGTCGATGTTCTAATAAAAAAGTTTGAAAATAAAATGCAAGTGATTACGAAAGCTGTAAGCATTTAAAATTGTTCTTAATGATGTAGCTGCAGTTTCTGTTACTGGAATAGCTCTTGCTGATTTATATTGGTTTCTACTCAGATGGTTGTCTGGTTACAAATGATGTTTCCATCTACACAGAATTAAGGGTTTAGAAATAACTTTTCAAATTAGCCTAATTAAATGTTTATTAATTTTTTAATAACTATCACAACAGCTTGGGTTTTGCCTGAGGGTTTTGAACAAAACCCTTTTAAAAAGGTTAGGAAACTGAGGGAAGGAAAGGTTAAACAACTTGTTTAAAGTCGTTGAGCACAGACCTTTCATTTGCTGGCCCATGCTTTATTTAGCACACAGTTATAACCCAATCCTGTGATGATAATATTTCATCCAGCTGGAGACGGACTACAGTTTCAGAGAAAAAAAAAATTCATATTTTATTTTTTGTGGGGGAGTTAATATCCATTTAACAGCTTCTCTTCCTGCTGTCACTGTAAAACTAGTGAAAAAACTCTGGATTATTACACAGGAGGCTGAATTTTTGCTTGTGATATTAGATTTTCTCCAGATGTTTTTTATCTCATGTTTATTTTATTTTTTGTTTTTATCCAATATTGTAGAAGTCAATGGTCTTACTGACTTTTCCAACCAGCAGCTAGGTCTTTTTTCCAGTTACAATTTTTGAGCACTTGGCATTATGTGCAAGCAGGAGAGCAGAGATGTCTTACCTCCCATCTGTAACTGTTTTCCTGAGCAAACCTTTGTGGTGAACTTTGTTACAAGCTTTTTGATAAAAAAAAAAAAAAAAAAGTCATTTTCTTGTTATTTTCATGCTGTTTCAGAGGAGGAAACCTGTGTGAGGAGAGGACCAAAAGTCCCTCAGGATCCAGAGAAAAATTGCTACTTCCTTCTTCCATGTAAAATCTGCAGAAAGAGCTAAGACTAAACAAAGGATGAGATCAATCTATTGATCTGTTTTCCATTTCAGACCAGGAAGCGATTACATTTAGGTTCTCAGAGTTCATTTGAATATTTTATTAGTATCTTGACAATTTATTTGTATCCTGCATGAAGCAGACAGACCACTGTTAATGGAGCCCAGTCTGGCTCTGGAGCCTTGCTGGTGAATCCTCCTTGACTTTATCCTAGTGTTGCTTGTTTTAATACTCCTAACTCTGTCCTTGTAGTGTGAATTGGAAGCTGAAATAGCACTTATCTCATACTCTGTACAAAAAAAAAAAAAAAAAAAAAAAAAACAACTTTAAATTTTTGGTAGTTTCCCAAGCTGCTTTTTTTATTTTCCTTTTTTTTTCTTTTTTTTTTTTTTCCTGAAGACTTTGATTCTGTCACAGACTCTGAGCCTCTATATGCTTAGAAACATCATTTTGTTCCTTGGTTAATTGCTTTCTCATGCTTTTTAAACTTTTAATTTCCATCATTCTTTAATCTGCTGTCACTTTGCATATTGTCCCTTCTCCAAGTTATTTTGCCTTAAAAGACACGTCCTTTGGGACTAGTGGGCCTTACTAGGACAGGCAATTATTGCCTGGATGTGGTGCTAGTTGCAGGCAGATTAGTTCAGGGCTGGGTTCAGGAGCTGTGAAAACTATGCCTTAGGAAAAAAAAAAAAGGCCTCAAAAATCAACAGCTTGGGATTTGGGAACCTAAGAACATTTAGCTTCCCAGAGAAAAGGGCTTCTGGATTTAAACAAAGCAAGCAAATAAACTCATCTCTAAAAATAAACAAAACCATCAAGCAGGCAATCAAACAAACAAAACCCTGCTTTGGTTTGATGCCTTGGGAAGGCTGAGCTGGAACAGAGACTAGACAGGGACAGAGAATAAAGCAGATATTTATTGAAAGGCCTTTAGGATACACCTTGGGCAGGACAGGGCCTGACCAGGCCTACACCCAAGGTGGGCCCAAAATGGTCACAAAATGGACACAAAATGGTCACAAAATGGTCACAAAATGGACAAATGGTCACAAGATCTCACACTTTGATAAGTTTTGGTCCATTTGCACATTGGGGTTTAATTGTCCAATTCCAGCTCCAGGCTGTGAGGTCCCATCCTTCTTGTTCCTCCCTCCAGCCCACCCTTGTTTGTGCTTTTGGGCCTGAAAGTTGTCCTTGGTGTGCAGCAGGACAAGGATTTGTTTTGTGTCCCTGCTGTGTGCAGAGCTGAGTGACACTGAGTGTGAGCTCAGAACTGCACCCCTGGGCAGCACAGAACCTGAAATACAGGAAACATAAAACTTAAGGCATCAGGTTGAGCTGAAGAAGCTGCAGAGGAGAAATGTGTGGCCAGACACTTGTCTGCAGAGGAGTGAGGGGCATTTACTGCACTCAGGGCAAAGGGCAGGTACCACATAAAAAATGCTCTTCAGGTTAGACTAGAATATGTTAACAAAGCTTAAAAAATAAGGGGGAAAATCTCTACCAGTGAGGGTAATTTCTCTAGCTAGGGTTTCACACAGAAGCAAAACTTTTTGTATAAAGGCTTTTGATGCATAAATGAAAAGGTATTCTCTGACATGTAGTCTTTTACAGATAGGAGTTCTTTACCTTGATTGCATTTATTCCATTAAACTCCTGAATATGTCACAGGAGTTTGTGCTCTCTTTCCTTTTCACTGCAATTTACCCAAACTTCATCTCCAAGAGAATCCTTCACTCTGCTCCAAGGTACTCAGGCATCTGAGGACAGATGATTGGGAAGTGTCCTTGCCTTTGTGTGGAAAACCTTATTCTGCAATTATTCTTCTCAATTAGAACAGAGTGGAGTCTGTGAGTGTTTCTGTCTTGTATTAGCCTAAAATTTAAAGGAATGCTAATTATCTCCTCCTGATTTCCCTGGCTTCAAACTGGAAGGAGGGTCTGGATTCCTGCTCACCCAGCCAGGGTTGCTGTTGGCACATTGGTAACTCCAGTTTTTATCACAGGCACACTCCTGTTCTCCTAAACTGTGTGGGATCTTTTATCTCTTGCCAGTTAAAGTTTTTGTGTCTTAAACCACCAGCTTCTGGAATAAACAGATTTAAGGCTGAACATAAAGTGGTGAATCAGCTCAGCTGCTTGTTTTTAGTCTTTACTTTTTGAATTATTTCTCAATTTTAGATGGATGTTTCATGACTTGAAGTATGGGTGGGCATGGCAATACTGGAAGAATAACCACTGATCTATGTTCTCACTCACGTGGTTGGTGTCAGTTTTAGAGGAAAAACAAACCCCTGGACAGGGTTGTGCTGGGCCCACATTTTTATGACATTCCTGATGCACTAATAGCTAAAATTTTCATTTTGTGTTAGATTTCTGTGTTAAGACTTCTGTCAATGCAAGTGGTATTTACAGGCTGACTTGCCTAACTGTAACTTTGGTGATTGATTATTTAAGTCCACATAAACTGTTGTATCAAATGAAGATCTACATCCTTAAGGTGAGGATGGCCTTGTAGAATAGCTCCAAAGGAAAAGAATCTGGTAATTGAAACACTAACAGATCCATAACTTTACTCCATTATTACCTAAATCATTTTGTAGATATTCAGCACAGTGTCTTTTCAAATCCCTTTGTGAGCTGATTTTCCCTGTGCAAAGGATCTTGATGAAAAGAATCAATTAAGCCTGGAAAGCTCCAATGGTATAAATATCCTTAGTAAATAAATTGTTATTGTATTAGATAAAACATGCTGATTTAAAACAGTTGATAAACCCTATCTCCCTCTAGTCTGTGGCACATTCTCTGGAAAAACTCCCAGATTTCATGAAATGAATAATGCATGAGTGTCTCTTTATGTGATTGAGTTGATTGTTGGGGCTGTATCTGAATATTCTGCTGTTTGATTCTGGTTTGTGCTCTGCTGAGAGCTCCCTCCCCAGCACCTCCAGAGGCAAGGGGACCTGGCTGGATCCTCTCTCCCTCAGCAGCACACTGCCTGCACATTCCACAGCATCCCTGATGAGAGCAGGACTTGATTCTGGAGGTGCAGCCATCCTAAAATCAAAGGGGTGGAGTGAGGAGATCAAGGCTGCTGTGGGATGTTGGTGTAGTTCTGCTGTCAGCTGCCTTGTCAAACAGTGCAGAAAATCCCTTCCCTTCCCTTCCCTTCCCTTCCCTTCCCTTCCCTTCCCTTCCCTTC